>WOGO01003630.1:0-14127 GCA_015342085.1 Leptinotarsa defecta | reverse complement strand
AACTGAATGAAGAGCGGTGGAAAAGCCACATTTTGTTTTCAACATTTGCTTCTAAATGGCATAAGTAAATGTCATAATTGTCGCTATTGGGCTGATTCAAATCCTCACATTTTTCATGAAGTGCATACTCAACGTCCACAAAAATTAAATGTATGGGCTGAAATTTTTGGTGACGGAATTATGGACCCATTGTTTTTAGAAGGCAATTAAACCGGACAAATGTATCTGGAGCTTCTGGAAGCTACTATTAATCCCCTTCTCACTGATACTATTGAAAATGACCACAATTATCGGGAGGATCTGTTAACATTTCAACAAGATGGGGCTTCTTCACACTGTGCTCTGCCTGTTCGGCAGTATTCAGATCAGACTTTTCCGGATTACTGGATTGGGAGGCGGGGCACCATCAAATGGCCACCACGATCACCAGACCTTTCTCCGTCAGATTTTTTCCTGTGGGGTCATTTGAAAAGCAGAATTTTCTGTACTCCCCCTGCATCACTCGAAGATTTGCGGCATCGAATCACAAATGAATGTCGCCAAATCACTTTAGAAATTTTCCACAATGTTCGAGAACGTTTCCAGCAGAATCTCTATTATTGTGTGGAAGCTGGAGGTCCCCATTTTGAGCATATGCTAACATGAGAATAAAGTGAGTAACTTCAACTCTAAATTTAATATGAATCGTCCAGATAAAAAAAAGGACACCGTTGTTTAGAGAATCCCAGGATCTTTCAAACGATGTGGGACTCGCCTCCAGTTCCCTGTTAAAGATCCAAGGGTTGTTCACCCCTCTGCTTCGGGGTTGAAGTGACGACGCTATAAATGGGGAAAAAACTGTCCCCCTCCTAATAAAAATCGACCTGTCTGAGCGTTTTTTAGCATTTGCAAGATTAGTACCCAAAACCTCCATGTCAAGTTTTCGATGGCCCACCCCGTATATTGAAAAAAAAAGTTTTAAAACAACTACTTTGATATAAACATTGAATTACACAAAAGAAAAAATAATTTCGAAACAACTGCAAAATATCTGCTATAGAATTGAATCACATATATCAGAATTATTAACGAAATTAAGAAAATGTGCATGGTTTGTTACAAAATTATTAAAACCGCTTTCAAAGTGGGTTTTGCCAGAGAAATTAATGTATAAATAAATAGAGAAATTATTATACACAATCTGTCTCAGAATTTTTAGTTTTGTCATTTCTACTATATTATAAGTATCAATTGTTATATCTATGTGGGTAAAAAACGAATGGGTAGTTGTTTTTATACAGTGTGTGTCACATAAACTTTCCATCAGAAATTTGAAATGAAGAATTAAATTTATCAAAATATATTTCTCATAAAAGTTCCAGATATCAGTGCTTTTGACTTTTCTGAAATATTTTGCAATATACAGGGTGTCCAGTAAAGCCGTGGCGTATCAACGTTTGATTTTAGAAATGGAGTGTGTTACTTTGAGTTTTTGGATTCCATAAGAAAAGTAGGTACTCTTGAAAAATATTGTACTTTCTGGGTTCAAAAATTATACCAAAAATAACGTAAAAAGTTGATTAATATTCAATGAAAACTCGTTTGAAGAATTTGTTTTGATTGAAAATCGAATTAATGAATATTTTTCCCAATGTCTACAGGTAAATCGAAACGTGAAACAAAATTGTTCTTCATTTTTTCCAAAGGAACTCTGATTTTTTTATTCAAGATGTGATTTCTTATTGAAAAACCAATTTAGAAAATTCAGCTTCAAATAGGCAAATGTCTGGCGATTCAAAAATTACAATAAAAATAATCTCAAAAACACATTATTTTCAACATTGAATTTCTTTGGCAGAGAATACGAAAACGAAATTTAAGAGTGAAATAAATTTATAGATCTTCAGAATACTAACCCTTCGGGAATGAAAAACAGAGTTTTTTATAACGATTTTTTCAGGATACTCGAACTTGATAATGAAAAGACTTCATTTAATATAAAAACATTATAAAGATTGTTGATAACCTCTCATTGGGAAATTATCTACAGGATCATGATCGATGGTTACAACTTTTCAGAAACAACTGGCCAAAAGTCATGCGACCTTAAAAATCTCCTGGTTCGAGTTAATGAACTCTTGTGTTTCTGTATTGCTTGAATTTGGCCTTCGTTTTCAAATTGACCACCATCAATTAAGGCTGTGTCGCAATCTTGCGAAAATGTATATGAAAGGTTGTATTCTCTCTCTCTGCATTTTCCCAGGTTTGAACTTATAAAAACAGACTATCATATCGCATTTTCCATAATTCTTATACTTCACTACGAATGTGTTTGAAAATTGAACAAAAACCATTAATTGAAGAGCGGCTTCACTGCCTAAATCAAAAGTTGACAGCTACCAGTTGAGATCCGCATTCTGTTTTATTGCCACATCGTCCAAAGTCTACTTGATCAAAGTGTGCGTTTCAAAGTCTACATGAAAAAAAAACTAAAAGCTCTGTATTTCAAAGATGACTTCAGCAAAACATCAAGTGTTCTACATATACATGGGGTCTCAATAAAAAATAGTTTTGATGTCTCACACCATTGAATTTGGCCCTCAGGTACATCAATCAGTTTTCATCTATCACTTTGAAAACACGAGTTTTCCTTTGAAAATGTCCAATTGGGCTCACTCTGTACAGTCATAAGATGCAGTTTATTATCGAAAATAATAGACCAATACTTTCAAATTTCATAGATGTTTACATTTATCTTGGGAGTAATCATTCCATATGCTAAACCGGCAATGAAATAAAAAAAAGTATACAATTTCGTCAAGCATATCACAAGAGAGTGATAAACTGTCTGGAATGACTTCATAGCAAATCATCATTATCATAATTGGAATAATAGTAAATAAACTGCATATAAAAACCACATAAAAGTTTTATAATCATTGTTGACATTAACAAATCATTTAGTTTGGTATTATTTCGGTCGTTAAATTTTTATTGCGTTTGGCACGCTTCTGAAGTGACATGTCAAGTTTAACAGTGTGCGGTGAGGATTCTTCGGGCTTCTTTTTTCTCCTCTGTGACATTTACGATCACTCTAAAGGCAGTAAATGTTCCTTTACAACTATCATACCTCCTTGCATATTGAAATTTCCGAAATCCTACATTTGAAAGAGGAGCGCTTTGTTTACCCCTGCAATAAGGATTAGATTGGCTAACAAAAATTTTATTGTGCTTTTACGACCATGTTATGGAAGCTATTGACATTTAAGTAGTCGGTAGCTTTAGTGGAATTATGTTTATGACTGCGATAGATCATTATTCGTAAACAAATCGTAATGTGTTAATTTTGTGGTTGATTTTATCATATGGCGCAATAACCGTAAAATTATTATGAATGGCCGGAGAATTTGAATTTAATTTTTTTCACTCATGAATGTGTGAATATTTTTAGGATACTTCAGAATATTGTTTGTAAATAGTATTTTCGTTTTCTCTACTTAGCGGTATATACAGAGTGACTTTCCTAATTATTGTGTTTCAAATATTACATAATCTTCTGGAATTCGTCCCTACACACACGTTTGTAACTAGCTTGGATAAGGGAATATGGATCTAGTAAGATGAGTTTTTATTCAATTCGAGATTTTCTTTTGTGGAAGGGGTTGATTTCAATAAACTCTCATGGAAAATCAACTTATGCAAATCGAAGTGTTAATGCAATTTGAAGAAATATGTACAATTTGGTTTTTAATGTTTTCAAACACAAACACAAAGGTTCTATACAGAATAGTTATGAAGAAAAAACATTTGAAATTTTGAAATGTTGACTAATTACTGAATAAATATCACTGGAGGTCTATGCCAACACCAAAACGTGTTTCGACCACCAAATGATCATCTTCAAAAGGTTTATTCTTCCTCTTGAAGATGATAACGTGTCGAGGTGTTGGGAAAAACGGTTTGGCTTTGGGACAGAACTCCAGTAGGTAATATCCATTACTACATCCACGGTTTCAAAGATTGGATCACAATTACTACTAAACAGTAAATATAATTTTTGAAAGATAATATTTTCCCTTCATTGGCGAAAATCATGTTTGAATGAAAATGATCGAGAGGCGTCCACACTATGCCGAATTTAGTGAAACAAGCATTACAAAAAAGTGAGTGATGAAGATGCTCTTGTTGCTGCTGCTGCTACTGCCATATTTATGTCCGCGCTTGTAAACCAGCATGTACATCGTTCCAGGAGGTTTTGGATTCAACCTAGTCTTGTTAATGGGAGAAAAAAGTACAGTACAACTGAATTTATAAAGGATTTATTGTTGGATGAACAATTATTTTCATTCGACTGTCGGAAAAATCCATTTCATTCGGGTTACATTTGACTCGACATTTATCGATCGACTTAGTCGATCGACACGTCCACACTACGTCGACTGTGTCGATCCACCGCTGTCGATCGGCATATTCGACCTAGTGTGGACGCGCCTTTAGAATCATCTATTATAATTGGCTATTTCTTATTTGCAGTCTTTTTGTTGATTTATATAACAGTTTAACTTTTTCTGTTGTATAGAACTTTATACCTAAGGTTATATTTTCGGGGATTTCGTTTAGCTCTGAAGAAAAATTAGCTTATTGTTTTCAAAATATTATTTTTATTGCCGTGGTGGAATACTGTAATTTACGACTAATGAAGTTCAACAGTTGAATTTTGAGTATTTTTTCGAATATGTTCGAATATTTCGGAACATTTTGGATTTCATTTATTATTGGTTTCATAAATATGATAGAACTGACCTCTACCTGATGAAAATCCATTATTTATAGGTATTCAAAAAACACTTCAATGTAAGTTTTCCACTTGACAGTTCACACGTGTTTCGCTATACGATATCATCTTCGGGCGTCACAATACTTACTAAACAAATTCTGTGTCTTACTTTTATAGTTATCTGAACTCTCAAATCTATCGATTTCTAAGCATTCCAACCTCTTGGAGTTTTGAACCGTTCTCTTCCGAATACATTATGTCATAATCAATATTGAATTCATGTACCTCTGTCGAAAGATGGTTTGCAAATGTTTTCTCATTCGCAAAACTATATATATGCTCCATTATTCTTCTGTAGAAAGTTCTTCCCGTTTGGTCAATATAAACTTTTGTACAAGAACCACAAGTCATCCTATATAGTCCTGCGGTTTTGTAAACTGTCAAGTGAAAAGCTCTCTTCAAAGTGCTTTTTTGAATTCGTAATTGGTTTCATAATCGTTATTTTGAAGTAATTAGTAAAGGTAACGTAGCCAATACATTTTTCTAGTTATTTGTATCAAAGTAAAGCTTATTAAATCTGTATCCAATATTCGTGGAGTCTTTTTTAGTGATCTGATCTTTACCTGAGGTTGTACTCGAATTGAACACCATTATTTCGTTTATATCTTTATCAGAAGTAGGTTTTGAGTAGGTACCTATAATGATGTGGAAGTAAATATATAATTTGAATTCGAATGTTTCATTTTTAAGATTCAGAACAGATAGGGTTGAATAGATCAGGTACGTTTTCATGACAGGTTAACGGAAAAATAGTTTCATATCTAGTATGATATATTATTTGTTGTCTTTTTTATCAAGATTTACACTAACTTATAAAATTTTTGTCTATGAATTCCATCCTGTGTTTACATTTTCCAAAATAATGCTCATTTCCTCATCATTTGTAATATCTTTCAGTTTGATTTCATCAGTATTTTGATCTCTTTGAAAATATCATCAATAATTTATTAAACTCTGAGTTTTTTGTCATGTTATGTCATGCTCTTCATTTTTGTTGATTTCAATTATAATTACAACTGAATTAATGGAGGTGTACGTCTTATTTAATCGTTTTTTAAAAAACACTTCCAGCAAATATTCCATGCATGATTTTTAAATACCATTATTGTTTTTTTAAGTAACGTAATTTTGAACATTTATCAATGATAGTGATTGAATTCAATCTTTGTTTTGTTGTATCAATGTATACTATTTAATTTTTTTTATTCCATTATGCATTGTCCATATCAACTGTTTCTACATTTCTCTTTATCGTTTATTTAATGAAAACATAATAATAAAGACTTATCGACAAAAAATTATTTTCGATTGAAGTTTGTGTTATTTTAGTCATTGATTTTCTGGAGATTCAAGTTAAAAACATTTATTTTGGACAAGAAAATCTCCAGAAAATCAATGAATTTTTTCAAAAATATGTATTTAATTTTTTATGTTTTGTGATTTGATATTATTGATTATTAAATTTTTGAAAAATTTGTATAATTTTAAGTAATTTTCGGTGATAACAAAAAATGAAAATAACTTTGCACCAAAAATTTTTCAAAAGAACTGACCGTGGTTAACAAGACAGTTGTGTAATTTGTAATACTACAGGCTTTTGAAATGAACCGTCGTTTACAAGATGCTGTCTATTTATCGTTTTAGCAAAAATTTGTTTTTCGCAGTTCTCATTTTAAAAAAAATGGCTAAAAAAATAAAACTCGACTTATATCTCTTAGAGCTCAACTTCAAACTATTACTATTACTAGAAAATCGATCTCTGCTGCTCTGCAAATGTTTCTCAGTAGGTATATGATTCAAGAGACTTCTGTCTAGTTTAGGTGGGTATTGATTTCATAGAATATGCAATCGTTTTACATACCTACACAGTTGTTATTTATTCAAACCAAAATTACATAAAAAAACGGTGATACCTTTTTTGTTATATTGTTGTTATAGTGTATAACACTATTGTGTTATACACTCAAAACATTTGCTTGAAATGAAAAAAATTATGTTACAATCTCACAGCTCCTATGATATTTTAAAATAATTTTTTTCGAAGCATACCTGTTAACATTTGCTAGCTGTTCAAAACAGCAAAATCATGCATTACTTTGAAATGGTAATAAAATATTATCTAATATTACAGAACTTTCAATCATAAAGAGAAATCTGGAAATGCAAAAACATTTTCAATGTTGGTCCTTTCACATTTTTACAGTTGTACCTAAGTTCATAATTTCAGACTCTTGGGTGATTTTATTTTCATTTCTTGAATTTTTATTGCACTGTATCAAGTACTGTTTTGCTGATGAATAAATTACTTCAAATTAACTATTTATAACATTATCAAGTGTGATAAAAAGATTTATACAAATGTAACATTGTTTTGAATTTGTAGAGCCGCTGTCTTATTTCATGTCATGCACACAAATGACACACGACATGAAGTCAATAGTCATGAAAAGATTTTTAGACACTTCCACAAACAAAACAGAAATTAATCATCAATAATATTCTGTTGAAAAAGCCTGACATGTAGTTAATAAACAAACATATCCCGCAAACTCACTTTCGCGTCAACGACCAATTTCCTCAATTCTCAGTCAAGAACTCTCTCATTGGGACCATATCATCCTCGTCAAAAAACTTTACGACCAATGAGACTTGGTGTAAGTATTTATTTCAAATGAATTTTATCTTTTACGAGTGCCTCAAGTAGCAATATACTTTGATGTTACTCGTTTGAACGTCGAAAAGTATCTGGTTTTCAAGTTCAGCGCTTGACCGGAAGAGGACGCCACCGCCCCAGCATGGCCAACGCAGCGAGAGCGACAGAGAACGCACCAGTCGAGTGGGGGAATGGTTTGTGAACTCGAGGTCGTTAGGGGATATATTTTCCTTGCGCAACTCTCTCTGTGGGCGCCAGCATTGTAACGAATGCAATCGCTATTGGTCCATTTACACTCCCTTCCATTATTTACTTATTCATCCTTATTACTTGCAAATATCTCAAATGTAGTTTTTGCCGACAACAAAAGCGCGACTTATAAACATTTAAGGATTGTTTAAAACAAAGTTTTCCTAAGTGACAAGTTCTAAACCCTTCGAAGACAGGCTCTCCCCGGGAAGTCTATTAGATCACAATGAAAAGTCCTCGAGAAGGGTTAACGTTCCGTAACCCTGTCGAATTCGGTCCTCGGGGCTGACAATACAGGTAGCGATAGTGGCAGGTAATAATGAGCTGTCTATTACCGCCGCGTGCTGATTTAGGAGGGGATGTCGCGGGAGGGAGCGAGAGGCGGTGATGTCAGAGCGAGACGGCGAATGGGCCGGGATGTGTGGGCCGGATTCTGCTCCGGAGATCCAGTGGGCTACGATCCGCGATCTAACTAGTTAGTGTGTGCACTCCGGGCTTGACTCTCGCGCGAAACGTTTGCCTCGTGCTTGAATTCGTATTTTATCACCCACTATTACTACAATCACATCGTAACAATTATCGTTAGTACGTTTCCGGGTAATGATGACGATGCCATGCAAGTTTTTAAGTGACACTAGTGCTTGATTTTGACGCTTCTGTGAATGTGGACTGTGTGAATTTTCTTAGTTGCAAGGACATCCCTCAGCTTTGAGGGATTTTTATTGGGTTGCCAAAATTAACGCTACAATTATGAACTCTTACTTCGAGCAGAGCGGGTTCTACGGGCCCCATCATCACCAAAGCTCCGGCTCCGTGGCCGGGGCGCATCACCACGATCACCAGAGTGCTGCCGCAGCTGCAGCCTACAGATCATTTCCGCTCAGCTTGGGTATGCCTCCTTACACATCCAGCCAGCACCACCACGCGCACTCCTTGCACCAAGCTAGGCCGCCCCAGGACTCCCCGTACGACGCTTCGGTAGCAGCAGCTTGCAAATTGTACTCTTCTTCTACAGAATCCCAACAGAACTCGGTGAACTACAGCACGTCGAAATCGGATTGCTCCAAAGGTAACGCTGATCAAAATGGATACGCTGCCGTTGTAGCCGCGGCAGCGGTAAAGGACGTTTGGCAAAGTGCTACTACAGGCGGGGGGGCTAGTCTTTCGAATACCTTGGGGGGTCCTGTGAGGCCTGCCGCGTGTACCCCTGACTCTAGAGTGGGATACGGTACTTCCGTGGGGCTCGTTGGAGGAGATCCTTCCTCAAGTCCTGGAGCGGCAACCGCAAGGACCGGAAATTCCTTGTCATCCTGGAACAACCCCTGTTCGTTGAACACCAGCTCGTCCCAACCAGTTGGTACCCAGATTCATCAGCAGACGAACCACACATTCTATCCCTGGATGGCAATAGCAGGTTAGTCAGTATTTTTTCCGAGAGAATTACAATTTTTTTCAACAACAGAAATGTGTAACAAAAAATTCTCAAATATCCTCCCAAACTGAGAAGTACAAATATCTAAAGCGTACATATTCATCAAATAGATCATATTCCGAGCTTGTCCCGATATGTTAATCTAGTGACCTGGAGTCAAGTGCGTGTAAAATCGGGGTTGTAAGCCCGCTGACGGTCTCTTCTTCTCTTGAAATATCGGTGGTAAATCGCACTCTCTTGCTCTCGCGAGAATTTCGGTTGTGGTCCTTTTACGGAACACGAGTAGTGATCAGCTGTGCGGCAGACCTATTTCAGTAACGTGGTGTCTAGACTGGCAGAAAATAATGTTTCACAAAGTTTGTAGTTGCGATTCATAATTGACGTAAACTATAATTTACGTATCACAAAATAGGAGGCTACTGCTGGATGAGGATACATCAGGAGTGCATAATTCAACGGCATGTTGAAACTCAGTCAAATAAAAAACCACAAATTACAGCAGTTTCACTGAAGAAATTATCCGTACTTGTCAAATACTTGATTCCTACCTAAGTATTTGAGATTTTTGTTCTTTAAAATTTTAATATTGTCAGACGTTTACTAGAAAAAAACTAGAGTTGAAAATTGTACATGTTCAAGCATTACAAATTGTTTTTGAAAAACGACATTCAGCAGATGTATTGATAAATATGCTGTTTCCCAGAGGAAAATATATTTGATATAACTTCAAGTGGATAATGATGTATTTCAAAGAAACTTGTGAAATTCAATACTTCTTGACGTAAATTCAAATGAATTATAACTAGACCCGAATTTATTGTAGTCAGGATTCTATATTTATAAAAAGATTGTTACGAATGACCAGTTTACATTCTTCCTGAATGTCATTGTTATCTAACTCATGAATCATTCGATTTGAATGTAATTATAAAACGCGAAAACTTTATTCAACTATCAAGCAATAGTTATTTCTAGTTTAAACAATGTCCTAGGGAGTTGTGAATATGCCAAAATGTTGCAATTTCAGATGTGGAGTAATTTTAAAACGACCTTAACCAAAATGCAATTCATTGACCCAACTAACTCACTGTTTGCGGATTTCAATGTGCTAAATTAGTTTCATTTTGCTCGTTCACAACCAAACACACTTAACAATTTCAAAACAAGGATTATTTTCGTTCACACTGAAAAATATTTTATACAAAATTTATTTTAGTGCCACGAGTTGAGTGGGCGTATGTCCGAGCGTAGAATAATTTGTATTGACAGAAATGTCATAAAATGGTCACAAGTTTTGTAGGTACTAAATAATTCTATTTCTGAAAAAAACATTTCTTCAAAATTTATTGGTTACCTGTTAATGACCATAATCTCTTCTTCTATCGGCATGGCTCCACCTTTAAAAACCATTACATGCCCATGACAAATTGTTAATGGGCCTCGCAAATCTAACAATAGAAGGGGTGTTGAAGAATGGTAGCTATCCACCCCACGATTTGAAGTGTTGTTAGTGGCGCCATCAAGTACCCTCGTGTCAACAAGTGAGAACTAAATAGGGGTGTGTAGTTCTTTGGCCTGTCACTGTGTGGCGCTACGGTGGATGTCTGCTGGTTTTCCATTTCTGGTACTCGGCCACCGACGGTACTGTATAAGTACCTTTTGTCGGGGTTCACAGTACTGCATAACTATTAAAAAAATATATTATTTTCAAAAATGGTTTTTGTGACTATGAAAAGACATTTATTTTTCCAGAATTTATCAAAACTTCGCAACAATCACAAAGCACAAATACTTTTCAGACTGTAAAAATCTGTGTTATATTTTCCGTCGGTATTATTTGATTTGATAAATTAGTCAGAAATAATTTTCATAATTTCAAAGTTGAACTGATAAAATGTCATAATGCTGTATGTATATATTTTGTATATGATAATGCAAAAACCGCATTGCCAGAAAAATTCAATAAAGTTTAGGAATATCTCACATATCAAATTTAATGAAACGATTGAAGCAATTTTTGAGGTGGTCTTTTTACAGTTTTCATCTTTTTTTTCATTTTGAATTTTCGAGTTAACCTTTAACGATAGTACCTTCATAACATGCGCACTTAAAAAATTGTTTTCCATAAATATGTGACAAATAACAGAAAAAAAATCGTTTTTCATTAAAAGACATGGCAAATAATTAAAAAAATGAATTAGGTATTTTTTCATAGTTTAACTCATTAATTATTATATCCTTTTCGAGTTTAAAACATTGCTGTATAAATCGAATATAAATTTTGCATGAATTCGGGGATATTCTTAACCTTCCTGTATTGTATATCATTCTGATTTATGCATCAGAGTAACAAACAACGTTCAATTGGTTTGAGATTACACGAAACTTATAAGTATAAAATTTTTTTCTGTTTAAATGCACGAAAATATATTGAATTTTCTGCCTCACTGGTCTTCATTAGGGGGGTTTCCCAAAGTATTTTCTTTGTCTGGAGTTAAATGTCGACTGTAATTTCTTAAATACTATTTTCTTTTGGTAAACGTCTAAATATTTGAAGTCCATGATGAATATCAAAGCAAGAAGGAAAATTATTAAAATCTCTTCTTTAAAATAAGTACACAATGAGAATAAAAATGTATAGAAAGCTGAATATTACTTTTTTTAATGAAACCTATTTTCATATTCACGTTTTTCTTATTCCTAGTCAAATAACAGTTTTTCAGTCGTTTCCTTCTTGACCTAATATCATTTACATTTACTTTATTTATTCTAAATTTTTGAGTACTGCCCTTTAATGACGTACATGACATGTGCATGATATTATTCTATTTTATGGTATATTTTAGTATTTTATCATCTTTACATTCAAGGGCCGATTTTTTCCTGTATCATCCCACTCGATATGACAGCAAATAAAAAAATCATAAACCACTACTTTTCTGAACACGACATCCGTCATGCCTTTTTTTTGAATATATAATAGTATCGATCCACACCTCTATCAGCAAAATCAACTCAGTAATACGGTGTAAAATACATTCAGTTATAATTACATTCATAGATACCTACACACCTTCATAATATTATCTAGATAGCCTACTAAAATCATTAATTTCCTTTTAGGTTCTGTCTAATCGATACATTTTTTCTCTAGGGACTGGAGTCTGCTTCATCTTTTGAATCTAGAGTCTAAAATTTGGTTAGTCGAAAAGACTGTTGCAGTTCTCCTTAATTTTTTTAAATAATTTTTTATCCACCCAATGAATGTTTTTGAAACGTCAGATTTCATTTCAAAGTAAGTTTAATTTCCAATTTCTTTTTCCCCATGACGAAAAATCTGTTGTATATTTTTTCGTTAATCAGATGTCGCCCTCTTACCAATGACAACCCTCAGAAGTTAAAAGTGGGCGAGCTAGGCATCAACGGAGTCTTGCTGTTTGACGTGCGATTCCTAGCACGGATCGAACAGTACACAGTGAAAATTCAAGGTCTCACAGTTGGACTCGGACCATATTCATAGAGGTTCATTAAACGAGTAGAACGAACCACTCACGCTATCCAACCGGCTACCGACCGACCTATGTACTTATGAAATTCCAGTATCATTTTTTCTTCTTCGTATTCTCAAGACAACCCTGTAGATATTATTCTTCGTATTTCCAAGACCATCCTGTAGATAAAATGCACCTAACGAAAACAAGCCGCAAATTTCAATGGGCGCATAAGACGATGGGCAGGCATTCAGATGATAATTTTCCGTATACAATGGAGTACGACTGGTTGTAGTCGACTCCTAAGTTTTCATCCAGAATCCAGACTTGTGCCGGACCCAGTCCGGATGAGCGATGACGTATTACTTTGCCCCAGTCAAGTCGCACACTCCCTTTGTAATTTACACTTGCTGAAAATGTAGGGACCGACCGCTCTGAAAACATTTGCCCGGATTGAAATCAATGTTGTGTGGTAGGTCAGGTTGAAGCGTGTGCAATTATTGGGATTTTTTTCAATAACTAAGTATGATTTCGACGTTTCGAGTTGGTCGTTTTCATCAGAGTCAATCACCATCTTGAAATTTCCAGTGTGTGTAAAGAACAAGTTAGAAATTTTTCTTTTTTTGACGCCTTCTCCCAAAATGAACTCTTCATTGTCTCCACCAAAGTCAAAATGTTCGGTTATATTTGTCATGAGAAAAGTACAGTAGTATAATATAAGTTTCTGACAATCTCATTGAATCATACCTACTATGTAGAACTACAAAGTTATGCTTAGAAAAAACTCTCTCATAAACAGGTATACCGCAAGGATCAATGTTCGATCTCTTTCTTTATTGTTTAGACCAAAGGTTTGCCTTCTCATATTCGTATCAATATATGATACAAATTTATGAGTTTTGAAGAATTATATAGTTGTTGTAGTCCTTTTCATGTCGAATACGAATGTAGTAACAATAATAGTCCGCCAAATCATTTAGGTACTCTCTGATATTTCAAAAACAAAGACACCTCAATGATTTCTCAACATAATTATCAATTCTGGCACAAATAATCTGAAAATGTATCAATTTTTAACGAAACCATATGAAATAAAATCAATATTTATACACTCATGAACACAGAAGACCTGATTATGTTTGGCCCGTATTAGAAATATAGGCTTCTATAGGCTCGAAAGTATAGCATCTTCATTTCATGAATTGGGATAAAATTCTTATAAAATGAAACCTATATTCCAAAACGGTGGTTTAAAATAATGCTGAACCATATATTTTATTTTCTTTATCGGCAAATCATAAATGAGATGACAGCCTAGCTGCAATTGTTACGTTAGCCTAAAGGTTGAGCTAGAACTTTTGGTGTACCATCCATCAAAGTAGGATGATCAGTAGAGGAAGGTTGCCTAAATCGTACCTCTTTTTACATTTTATTTTTTTTACACCTTATAGGGAGAACCTGTGCAAAAGTACCGTAACCCTAAGAA
>WOGO01003629.1:0-14127 GCA_015342085.1 Leptinotarsa defecta | reverse complement strand
CTACATAAGGACACATTGCAAAAATAAATTTGGATAGGCAATATTGTGAAATTAATTTTTATATAGCTGAAAATTGTTTTATATAAACATATATTGTGAAATAATAGATAAGGCAAAATTGTAAAATTAATTTAGGTTGGTGTACCTGTAAAGTTGGTACGCCTATTTAGCCAGATGAAAATTCGACCCTCAGATATAGACAAATTATTTGATCAAAAAAGTTGTCATAATTAACGAGGCAAGTCTGATTGACATTGACAGCTGAATAATATTGAGAACGTTTCATATTTTTATAACTCATCAGTTCTAATGGAAAAGGAAGAGCCATTGTAGTAGTTTACTCTAAAATTAATTCAGTTGATGTTTATGATGGCCATCTTCCAACTGTTACCTACGCCCCTGCCAAAATGCAAAGACTATTTGGCGAGATCAGAAAAACATTGGTGAGTTATAGCATTGTATCTAAACTATTACAAGCGATCAGTTGGACATGGTGAGCAACAGCTTCATGTGAATATATTAACAATAAAAGCGGTGAATAATAATGGGCTTTTTTAATTGAATTTTTTCTCATCAGCGTGCCAGGTAAGTGATTCCATCCACGTGTTTGGGCTCATGTTTGAGTAGATTATTGACCAGCAGCGTACTCAGATGAACAGAAGACAAAACTATTCAGAATCAATAAAGAAAATTTATATGTGAGCCATTTATATTTCGTACTCTAATAGTAAAACGTAATAAATGCTCATAATAGATGCAAAATAAGTCTATACACCGTTTTAAAACTTATTAATACAGTTTATTGTATGATTTTCATTATAAAGGGTTTATTTTATGCTTGAGAAAGCTATTGTATAGCAAAACACGTGTCGAGGTTTTTGTAAAACTCTTGATAGTGAAAATCATACATCAATTTCAATATAACGGGTTCTACAAAAACCGCGACACGTGTTTCGCTATACAATAGCTTCCTCAAGTGAAAACTAAGGAAGCTATCGCTTGAGGAAGCTATTGTATAGCACAACACGTGTCGTGGTTTTTGTAAAACCCTTTATAGTGAAAATCATACAATAAACTGTATTGATGAGTTTCAACATGGATTTTCATCAAGTATCGGCCAGTTTTATTCAATTATACTGGTATATGCGGGTTTATAATACTTTACCGGGGTACTCTATTTTTGTATCGCAAACTGGTAGCAAACAAAACATTTTATGAGCGTTCGTGTTGTTTTCTACCTGCAGTGGCGTGTTTGGGTATTTATTCAAAGGTGCTTATTGAAACTATGACGTCACATTTTTCCGGCAAAATTATGAACACTTTTGGGTGTTCAAGTTTAATTGAAAAATTAAATATGTGAACGTAAAATACATGAATTTGAGCGAATGAAAATTTGAGAAATTTCACCAATTTCATAGGAAATATTCCAGTAACTTCAATGTGGCCATGATATTCTTTCCGAATATATCATTCAAGAATAGCAAGAATATGAGCGTTTTCAAATCAGATCTTTGAAGGATCCTGGAAGTAGAAATATGGCAATTTGGCTGTAGTAAAGTATACTGTTGAGAAATTAAAGCGAATTTCCATTTTTCTCAAAAAATATTTCTTTATTCACAATTTTCCATTTTGTTCTTTACGAGACCCTACTGTATCAATTGAAAGAAAGTTGTACTAGACTTTAGAAAAAACCAAGTCTATTTTTCGGAAAAAGGGAGATTATCACTAACACCGCACCACAGTAAGCTCCCTCACTTGTATGGACTGCCCAAAATCCACAAGAAGGATGTTCCGCTCAGACGGATCATTAGCTCCAGAGACTCAGCTACTCAAAACTTGTCCAGATTTTCACTACCAATAATAAAACCACTGTAAAATGTAAAATGCAGACCAAATTATACCTGCATATTCTAACTTAGACACCACTAGAGCTAAATAGATCCTTTTTAATGATTCAATGGAAAATCCTGAACAATGACGTAAAATAAGACCCAGTGTTTTGAATGATTTCACACTCACTTGGTTAATGTGGTTTACAAATTTGAGTTGTTCGTCAAAAATGACCCCCAAAACTTTTATGGAGGAAGTGTATTGTAAGTGCTGATCATTTATGTTGTATGATGTATCGAATTTCCTACCAACTCTTGAGAAAGTAATAAAATGGCATTTATTTACTTTAAGAAATAAGTTATTTGTAACACACCGAACAGCAACCTATATCATTCACAAAAATATTGAATAACAGGGGTGTACAATGTGAACCTTGTGGCACTCCAGATATTACTAATATATCACTCGATTTGCATCCACCAATTTAAACCTGTTGTCAAGGACCAGCCAAAAAACTACCAAACCAATTTACCAAGTGTTCTGTAAAACCGAAATTTCCGATCTTCTTCAATAGAATATTGTTATTTATTCTGTCAAATGCCTTAGAAAAGTCAGTGTATATGGCATCCACCTGACCTCTACCCTCCAAAAAATTTTTTGGTCGTATATGAAAAGATTGGAAACAGTCGACTTATTTCGAGAAAAGCCATGTTGGTTATTGATCAATCTTTCCCTACATGAAAAGTTAAGTTTATCTGAAATTATACTGTAAAGTTATTTTGGAATAGATGACTGGCTGCACACACTTCGATAATTTTGTATATTTTCCTTGTCACCCGATTTGAAAACTGGAATGATAAAGCTGTGTTTTTCACAATTTGAATAAACTGCCTGATCTAAACAAGATTTTGAAAAGAAGGTACAGAGGATGAGTTATGGAGTATATACAATTTTTTAGAAAAATATTTAGAATTTCCTCACGACCTGAACTGAGTTTGGGGGGAATTTTTGAAATTTTTTGGAAAATCATCGAAGCTGATATACTGGGATTAGAAATATATGAGTTAATATTCAAACAATGGTGATAGTCAAGCTTACCAAGAATTGTCGTAAACTGTTGAGAAATATTCAGCAAAACATTCTGCAATTTGTTCCTTATTCGTTGCAATAGAATTTTCATAATACATTGTAGATGGCAAACTACCATGATATTTCTTGTCATTAATAAACTGCCAAAAATATTTTGGATTTGAGTTGAGCGTGGCATCAACTCCTTGTATGTAATTTTCATAACAAATTTTTGAATCAATTTTGCAAGCACTTCTCAAGTCAGAGAAGACTTCTAGAAATGTCCGTCGGCAGAAGGTTTTTCGCAGTTCAGGTGCGAGAGAATAGTAATTCTGACAGCCCAGTCCCACTTACCGAGAAAGGAACGGACCAAGCCGAATCCCTCCCTGCGGAACACCAGATCCGTAACCGTAATGAAGGTGAATTAAATGAGCGGAAGACGTTTCGACAGAACGGCAACACTCCTGGTCGTGTTGGTGTTTGCGTGACCGACGAGTCGTAGTCGCCCTGGGTGGTTTCCCGGGGCTGAGCGGAACAGTTGTCGCGCGCCCACGCCCAGCGATGCTCACTTGTCCTTTGTATCAACTACATATCTGCGCTCACGCGATTCTAAGCCGGCCGCCACACCTGAGGAGGGCAGGAAGGATGCTGCGGCGAGGATGTGTATCTAGAAAGATGAAATACGAGGTCCGTTCAAAGAATATGCTTTTCCCAATCTTCAAATGATATAAACTTTTTGTTATGTCCTTGAGCTATCACAGCGATTCGGTTTTTGGGAAATGGAAAAAGTCACAGAGGACCAAATCTGGTGAATGCGGTGGTTGAGGCATGATCAAAGGGTTGTTTTTATTGAACAAATTAGGAACAAGCAATGACGAGCGAGCAGGTGCATTATAATGACAAACTTAGATCACTGAGAAGCAGTCTCGAAGCTGTTGAAATTATTTACGAAGTGTCAGGTAGCCCGCGAGATATTGAAGCTTATAAAAACAATATTACAATGATTTAATGAATCATAAGAAACACGCCTTTGACGAATATTGAATTTCGAATACTTCAAAAGCTTGCTGGGATATAATAAACTCAGAAAGAAATGAAATATACATTGAAGTTCAACCTAAAACAGAAAATGATTTCAATGATCGCTTTTGCACTGTAGCTATAGATACGATAAATTGTCTTCCCCAACTAGATGCTGAAGGAGATTATGACTACAAGAGATTAACTTCCCCTATAGATTCATTCTTTTTAGAACCAGTATATCCACAGGAAGTACTGAGTATTATCAAACACTTGGGAAATTATTCACACTCGACTAAATAAACTCAGCATGTTAACGAGGCCAATTAGTTTGTATGATGTTTCAGATCAGATGGTGAAAGTACGGCTCTGCCGAACTCTAAAAAAACCTGATTCGGTTCCTAGTGGGGCAGACACAAAGTATGTGCTCTGCTGTTTCATCATTTTTCAAATACACCCCAAGTCGCTACATATTATGATTCAAATGACAGTGACCTGTAAGAAGGCCTGTTAGATATCGTAGTTCATTCCTGCTGAAATCTTTGTTTGGCAAAGCCTTAAGCGTTGGCAATGACAGGTTCTGGTCTGATGAAACTGCTTGCAGCTTCCTCCTTTGCAAGGCAGTCAGCAACTTCATTGACTTCCAGGCCAGTATGGCCAGGAATCCAGACCAAACACAATCCTAATGAGGAGACTCGTTTTTGGCAATTTGCTACTAATTTAGAAGCTGGTCAGTAAGAGCCAAGAGTTTCCAACGCCGCTTGACTGTCCGAAAATGTTTTTATTGACTTGTGTATGAGGTTGGATTCTTCCAAACCCTACGCACGCAATTCAATAGCCTAAATTTCCACTTGAAATACAGTCGCATAGGTTCCTAGGCAGGTTGATATCTCTGTCCTGGGTCTGCGACTGAAAACACCTAAACTAGAACCGAAAGGTGTTTTTGATCCATCTGTGAACCAACAACTATCTGCTCTTAATATTTCTTTCTCCCGGAGGATCCAGCCCTATCTACTCAGGAACATTACTTTATATATATCGTAGTTAACAGTTGAAAGCTAATGCTGAACAAATGGTCATGCCATTAACCAACCACATTAATCAAATCTTCAAGGAGGACGTTTTTCCAGACATACTCAAAATCTCCAGAGTTTCTCCTTTGTTGAAAAAAGGCGATAAATAATCTTCAGACAACTATCGTTCAATTAGTATTGTCTCCATAATTGGAAACTCATCAAAAAATTATTTAAGGAGTCATTATACTCCTACTTTGAAATGGATTTCGGAAAAACAAATCCACAACTCAGTCTGCTTGGGTACAAGATGGTGAATGACATAGTGGAGGGTCTTGATCAGTGCAAGCACACTTTCTTGACTTCATTCGACTTGACCAAAGCTTTTGATTGTGCATCACATGCGACACTTATTGAAACATTGAGTTTTTATGTTTTGAGAGGTACCATTTTGAGTCTCTCCAGCTCCTATTTCGAAAACAACCATCAGTGTGTTGCTCTTAATAATATCAAATCCGACATCGAACCCATACAACATGGAGTACCTCAGGGTTCAGCACTTGGACCTTTTGTATTTATTGTGTACATAAATGACTAATGTCAAAGTATTATACCACCAAAATATATTGTATTTCTTGATGACAACACTCTTGTGAAATCGGATAAGACACACTTCGATTTGATTCGTACTGTTGACGGGAACAAAAACTTAGTCAAAAGCTGGTTCACAAAGAATTGACTTAAATTTAATGAATGTAAAACACAGAACTTGATTGTATCCTTAAATCCACTCTATCAGAGAGGACAAAACGTGTCTTTTCTTGGTGTAGTCATCGAAGATCGGTTAAACTGGTCCGGCCACGTAGATTATGTACTTCGTAAGCCCCCTAGAGTTTTATTTGTTGCAAGACAACTCAAACCAGTAATCAATGTAAACGTATTATTCCATTCTATACTATCATATGGTATTCTGCTTTGGGGCAACTCAAGTAATGCAATAATGGTATTTCGATATTTGGAGAAAAACTATTGGTTTTTAGCAAATGTCACATACACAGATCACTGTCACTGGTTTCGATTTCATGACCAAATACACACAGCTCGTCACCAGTTAGTTATGATCATTTTTAGCAAATCTGGATCCATATTTCACACAAAATTTGTTTCAAATATCGATTTTAGGATTTGACATAAAAATTTCGCCATAACTGTCACTTCTGAAAAAAGTGAAGCACGCTTGCCATTCCTTTTCATTATTGAAAACAAAATGATAAACAACGTACTCACGATGCCCGCTCTTCTGCAGATGTTCCTAAAAAATGAGAAACATATGTAAAGCACGTAACCGGAGATCGCAGCACGTTCCAATTGAATAGTCCCAAGGGGCGAGTTGAAAAATTCAAACGACTTTCCACGCAGCGTCCAATCCCCCACGGCGGCAACATATTTTTGATTTAATACTCATTAATTATCATGAATTAATCATCGATCGGTAGTCGAACAAACGACAAAATCGTGCTACGGGAAAATTAGGAACATCTATGCGAATATACTCGATGATAGTGAACACAATAGACAACACAATAACAACAATAATCATTGGAATACTAACACCCAGCGACCTGAGAATTTAAAAGAATTCTTTATGTTCATAATTTTTCCTTCAGCCACGATTATCGAACCATCGTTTTCTGTGTAAGGGTAACTCAGTAAACACAGTGACCATTGATGGAACGAAGACCAAACATGGAACGGGAGCTGGAATATACCGAGCGGAGGGAAATTTAAACTACAGATATCCGCTTCCTGAAAGACATATCCATCTTGCTATCTTCCAGTGTGCAAGGCTTATTAAATTGAGACCTTAAAGAAATGAGCGGATCAATATTTTCACAGACAGCAAGAGCGCACTAGGGCCTCTGACAAACCCGAAGGTGACATCAAAACTGGTCTGGGAATGCCATGAAGAAATGAATGAATTTGCAAGCAGGAACAAATTAACTTTGTACTGGGTGCCAGGGCATTCAGAAATCACAGGTAATGCTCGTCCGCTTAGAGGACACCTGAATAAAATGGGGCTGTTTAAAGATCTAAGGTTAGAGTAATGTGAGGGATTTTCGTATTTTGGAATGGGGGTAATGATAGCAAATTTCCAAGAAGAGGGATAGTCAACTGAAAATATTACACTATTAACTAAGAAACGCAAATTGAAAGGACAACAAATTTTCATGAAAGCGATACTTATGTTGTTAAATCCAGTAGAGCTGGTTTTTATTCGTTTAGGGAATTTAACACATGAGAAAATATTATCGCAAAAAGTATTTATGGAAGTAGTTGTTGAGTTCTTAGAGACGTTATATTTAAAGAAATTATTGTACTCGCATCTTTGATTACAATTGTTATATGATACAATAGATATTTACTAACGTTGTCGTTGTTTCTGATAAAAAATTATGATAGAAGTGGAGAAAAATTGCAGATAAATCAATTATACATGCCACCAACTACAAATTAAGAATAGGGAAAAGCAAAACTTGGAACAAGTTCATCAGTTTTCCATGCAAAACACTGGCCGAACATAATAGAGTTTTCGCCAAATTTCCCTGTACTATTAAATTAATCATCGATCGGTAGTGAAGCAAACGGTCGAATCAATCGGTATGCACGGGTAACATCTCGAGATGCAAATGAGCTCCAAGATCGGCAAAAAGGCCGAGCGAAAAAAACCAGTTAGCGGACGGATGTTTGCAAATCACTCGCAAGTAATGCTCTTCTGTCAGTATGGCTGGTGATCTCCATTTGAGGAATTACCGGAGGAGAAAAAATCCACAGAGTCCGATTTGTATTCAGAGTGAGAGTAGGTGAGCCGGGTCTTAGTTTCAGGCACTGCTTGCTCCTGACATTGAGCGCGAAAGGATTGTGCGAGGATTGTTGGTCCCGACTATGTGCGATCAATGATATTTTGAATCTCGGGTAACCACTTGATGCAAGTGAATGATTATTAACGTGACAGAATTGGCGCCCCACGTTGGGCGCCAGTTTTGAAACGTTACTTGCTCTTTTCTCAATTCGGAGTGAGATAAGGGTACAACTGCCACGATTACCATAAATCTACGGAAGTAATGGCGCAGGTCGGGTCTTGATCTTCTATAAGGGCTCATTAATAAGGGTTGGAGGAGGGTTATCAAAATCCAAGTCCTTAATTAAGCGCCATCTACAGAAGATTATAGAACACTCGTCACTGTAGATCAACTTCGTTACACAGGGATAGGAGAGACTTACAGACTATCAATAAAACAAAGCGACGGTCTTACCCAAGGGTTTAATGCATTACACCTCACGAACTCGGATGAAAATCCTATTTTCCGAAACCATCAAGGAAAATCAAAACGGATGACTGGTAATTCAGGCGATCCGGGATTCCGGCAGTCTCCAGCAGCGTCCCCCAAATACGTCCTTAATGCTCTTCCCGAGTCCAATGTTTCGTGGTTCTTATATCAACAGATTTTGTTTGTAGGTCTTTCACTAGTTTCAATACTATGATGTACTTATCATGTTTTAATGATTTTTACCACGTACACTATATTTATTGGTTTTTTACATCAGTTGATTAACACGCTTCACTAAACTTGTTCATCTGCTCTTTTATATTAGCGTTTGTTCAACTTTTTGATCTGGGTTTAAGGTTCAGTTTCACGTTCAGTTTTGCCTGGCAGAGCTAGAATCAAAAAACTATTGTCAAAAAAATCCGATTGAGATTAGTGTTAGTCACAAATCAATTTAAATAAATGATTCAATAACATTTCCATTATAATTCATCTCTATAATTACCTGAAAAGTTGTAATTCATTTGAATAGATCACTATCAGAAATCAATAATTTTTGTCACCACTAGTAGTTGTTTCCTTGAAAGCCATGCACGGAAAAGACCGTGTCACAAGTTCTTTCTACATACAAAGAAAATCAATTTTATGACTGAACAAAAGAAGAAGAATATTATTTGATGTCTGGTTGCAAACCTAACCGTGAAACGGATCAAATAATCAAAATAAACAATGTAGCTTTTGAATAGATGTCACCTTCATTTATTTGAAAGCGCTACTGAAAGTGCTGTTCTAATTGTGTACATGTGTGTACATAATATAAAATTACAAGTGGAAAAACGGAACGTTATAAGCATATGCTGCAAATTGTAGAACCGTAAGGTCCTGAAATTACGTACTTGGCTCTGAATGGTGTTTTTTATAGAGGTATAGAACTTTATGTTGGCAACACTTTTTCAGCTGACGGCCGATATACGGCCATAAATGTTGGAAAAAGTCATCAGAAATTGGACCTCCAGCTAGCCGTGGCGGTCATACGCCAGAAGTGATATTTGAATTATAATGCCAGCAGATTATCTTTCGAATAAGGTAAATTTCATGTCAGTTTAAAAATTCGTCTTTGTATTAATCAATTTCGAAGTCCTATACCTCTATAAAAAGCATATGTTACACCCTGTATATAGTGTAACATATGTACGTTGAAATATTCAAGTGACGTATTCCTGAGACAATGTTAAGAAAAAAAGTTCATATGAACTTGTGTCCGAAATTGCTTCGTTTCGGAGAGACAGTGTGTTGAAACTGAATTTTTTGTTCGTTTTTTGAAAATAACTCTTGCAAAAAATAAGTTATTTGCACGAAATTCGGTACCCGGGTTTTTTTAAAGTGGGAAATCATAATTTCATATTAATTTTCATGTAACATCTAGAGAGCGCTGCGTACGCTGTCACTATTCATTTAAAATTGCTCTAACTTTTTTGACAGTAAACTTTTGGTACTCTTCATGAAAAAACCTAATTTCCTCACCTTTTCCAAGTAAAAAAGGTACGCCTCCTCAACAACGCTGGAGGTGATCGTTTTCGAGATATTTACAATTTTCTATATCGATGCATATTACTTAGCTCCTAGGGTGCTAAGTGAGGTTGCTGAGAACATTACAAAAACTAAGTATGTGGTGGATCTCGTCAAAATAAACAAATTTTTCCTATGAAATATTTAACGAAAATAACTGAAATTGCAAAAGATTTATGACAAAAACCTACCATGTTTTAAAAAATTCCAACAATATGTATTTCGAAAACGAATCAAACGAAGTCATAAAGACTTTTTTTCTTAAAATTGTCTCAGAAATACGTCACTTGAATATTTTAACGAGTCCGGACCTGTCGCAACAGTACAGATAGCGAGCGGTAAGTAACCGGCAGGTATTTTGCACTTTCCGTGACGTATCCTCGATAAAAGAAATCACTGAATGGGACTCAAGCGAATATACGAGCTAGATAAAATTATATTACGCCTATTAATATAGTATTTAGAATGGCGAATATCGGGAAACCAGTTGAAAAAGCCACCGACATGTACTCGCCTTCTGTATAGCTAATGGACTGGGCAGATGATATTTTCAGTTTTTGTAGCTGGTGACTGATTCAGCACGTTCTTCACATTTTGTGCACGTTCTGGCCTGTAGATCGGACTGAGCTTGGCAAACGCCTTTTTTCAAGTCCTTTCAAACGTTTCTTCTGTGGACATCGATGTTCATTTGGTGTTGTGATCTACTAAAACTGAGTCAGGGTTTTAACGAGAGCAGAGAGATTTATTACGAGAATCTGTTCCCCGAAAAAAAAAAATAATTTTTTTGGAGGGAAGAAAATCTACGATTTTTTTTTGTTTTTTGTTGCCTATGCTTCGGACAGGCATATTAAGCGTCAATTCAAAAGGTAAACTTAGAAATTCTGGTTGAGAATGTATCAGTTATTCTGTCGACTGTGTTCATAGAGTATATTGGCCTAACACAAAGATCCAATAAAACCCGTTTCAAAGAGCACATCTATGTACATCCGAATTCGTAAGCCAGAAAAGTTTTAATGCTTTGGAGAATGACTGTAGAGCACATAACTCATTCTGCGGGGAAAATAATACGTTGATATTGAAAATGTGTGGAAATAGATGATTTCTGACATCAACCTTATCAGGTGTCTTCTTGCCAAAGTTTCGAATTTATTTGAATTATTCTTCAGTCAACATTACATATCAGAAAACACCATATGCAGAAAATTTGTGTGAAAAACTTGAAATGTTGTTTAGTAACGAACATGTTAAAGTGACATTCTTAAATTAAAATACAGTTGGGAAGTATTTTCTACCAAAACAAAAAACCAAAATACTTCAAAACGTACAAAATCCAACATAGTGTATAGTCTATATGGAGATAATCCAAACAACTAAATGAAAGGCTAATGTTCCGAGTCTGATAAATCTACTAGTTGATACCATATAAAATATCCCACATAAAAATAATGATTACATAAAAATAATGATTACACAAAAAAATTACACAAAGAAACTGCCGAAGTTCGGAAACTATCTAGTTTCCATGCCATTCCAATTGACTTCATATA
The DNA here is from genome assembly GCA_015342085.1 of Leptinotarsa defecta. Classification (NCBI taxonomy): domain Eukaryota; kingdom Metazoa; phylum Arthropoda; class Insecta; order Coleoptera; family Chrysomelidae; genus Leptinotarsa; species Leptinotarsa defecta. Next base: position 2,754 of record WOGO01003629.1, on the reverse strand, counting down.
TACTATTCAAATTTATTTGTGAATGCTTTCCCAAATGTTATGTTGGTCAAATCGGACAATATCTGCCAACGCGAGTTCCAGACCACATGATAGACTCTAAGAAACTGAATAGCAAAAACCTCACAGCCGTTGTTGAACATGAAAGAGAACATGGACACATTTTTGACTTTCAACATTCGACTATTCTAGATGTTGAACCATATTTATCCAATAGACTTTTGAGCGGAATGACAGATATTCTCAAACACGATAGTGTCAACACTAAAAGGGATGTCAATGGCCTCATAATTATATATATTTCAATTCAATGCTAAATACCTAAATAATCCCCCTTTTATCTTGTATAAGCTGTATTTATGTAAAGTTTCATCTACATCCGTTCAGCCGTTTAAGTGTGAAAGTCACAAACATACATATGTACATTCATCCTCATACGCTATTTAATGTTTTTGCTATAAAGTGTGGAGTCATTCTTCAGAATACAACCCCTGTTACCAATTAAGGCACTTCAACACATCCTTTTAATCCGGCAGAAAATGAGAGTTTGTATAACAAACCACATACTCACGCATGTTAATAAGGGCCCTCTTTTGTGATATTATGCAGCCGATATTACATTGCATTTACATTCTTGAAACCGCTTTTCAGAATTTCTCTGCACTTCCATCGCGAACAAAGTCAGCTTTGAAATCAGCAACACCGATAAATCGAGACTGTTGACAGCGGATTGGAATTGGAACTGAGGAGAGTCTGAAAACAAGACCACCTGTGGTTTCCATACAGGGTGTTTCCGAAATTACTGCCTTTCAGTGGGTACAATAAAAAATTATTTACCTAAACAACGTGTAGGTGAGCTTTTCAAAAAATAAGGGGGATGTTCAAATTATGCGGCCTACTTACATTCAATCAGCGATTTTTTCACACAGATTCACAGATTCAGATGCTTAGTAAGGTTAGTTTCTTGGTGATATACATTAAAGTTGAGTGTTTTGGGTGTTCGATAATTTTCTGCTAAGAAAAAAAAATGGATCTGCATCTGCATGAATTCGCAACAAATTCTTGCCAGATCGTGAGGTCAATAAAAATATTTTCTTGAAGTTATGTGGAGCTTGTGAGAAGCAATACGAAGAAAACGTCCGGTATTGTGGAAAACCAGTTCATGGCTTTTTGTATCATAATAATACACTGTAATTTGTTGGGCAAAAACAAAACCGTAATCATGCTTCGGCCACCGTATTCTCCAGACTTGTCCCCCTGCGATTTTTTCTCATTCCCAAGATTGAAGAGATCCATGAAAAGACGGTGTTTTGCAAAAACTGGGGAGATATTATATCTGAGGGGGAATATTTTGAAGGAGAAAAATTAGAAAATGAAGAAAAAAAACTTTTTGAAAAAACTCACCTTATTATTCGAACAAAGTAGTATATGCGGGGAGCTTACCCTTCTGCCTAATATTCATTTCATTGCAATATTCATCCAAAAAAATTTTGAACCTATTTTCCTCCGTTCTTGACTCCATTTTTTAAATAATAGAAGTTCATCACAAATTTTGTTCTCTCTCTGTGTAATCTCTCTCTCTCTCTCACACACTTATTGACACTTAGAAATCCAACTCTCCACCATCTGAAGGGACTGAAAAATTGTGTACAGGATCTCTCAAAAAAATATGTACAAGCCGTTTTTTAGCTTCTTCCACCATTTTCACAAAGTCGGATAAATTAGGCAAAAGTGTCTATTTTGGAAAATTAGAATAGTCTTTTTTCAGCTCGAGATTATCAGTAGTTGTTTTGGAATGTTCACCAAAAACTAGAATTGTCAAATTTCGTTTTTTGGTTCTACCGCCTCCATTTTGAATGATATGAACAATACTGTTTCATATTTGTTAAAATTTGATAAAAATCAATTTGCAATGCGACATTTCGTTTTAAATACGGACCCCTTCATTGATTTTTGTAGCTATTGTAATAACAAATTCATTCATTTATTACAATACATGTGTTTCTCGACGGTTTCCTCGTACTCACTGTATACAATTCCATGTAAATGTATTGTATGGAATGTTATCAATACATAATTGAACTTTAATCTCTTGAATAGTATTTGACGTCACCTGGAGAACGAATGTAAAAAAAATATCTAATAATGCAGGCCATAGTTGAGGGCAAAAATCACTAATAAGAGTGACTGAATTCGAGTTGACTATTGTTGATAACAATATTCTTCAATTTCGTTTTTGTATTGTTCATTCTTCTGGATTTTTTTAAATTTTGGTATTGTTTTCCTCTCAGTATAAATTGGAGACAAGTTGTGATACACTCTCGAAATCAGTTCACGCACATTGTAATTCCATTCGAAACACCGGGGATGATATCATTACTAGAGAGTAGATCAACCGGTATATTTAAAAAAACACACCCGTTTCAGGAATTTTCACCAATATTTTTCACCCGATAATGATTAAAAAAAAAGGTTTATTGTCTAACAGGAGTAATCCCAATTACAAGACAAATATAATCAAGTTTACAGCTATGACTAAGTATGAGTACAATGGAATATAACGAATAGCATATAAAATCAGCAGGATAATAGAGTAGTATATTACACAAACAGTGATACATTCATATAATAATAAAAAAAAGAAACATATACTGAAGAAGTCTAATAGAATTGGCAGTGTGCAGAGAGTTGAAACACAGTATTTCACTTATGGGTTGTAATTAGATTGTAGTTCGACTTGCATAAAAAATAGTTTGT
>WOGO01003628.1:0-14127 GCA_015342085.1 Leptinotarsa defecta | reverse complement strand
CTTCCCTGAGGAGCCGGTGAACCCGGTCTTCCAGCAGCATACCGCGATCGATGTCTTCATCGTCGTCAACGTTAAGATGAAACTGACGTTCCATCGTGTCTGCAAAGGCTAACGCCTTCTCGGCGGGGGAGTAGCACACTCCACGCTCTCCGTGAATGGGTGAGAGAGCAGTCTTCTTCCCCCTGAGCCTACGAGTGACTCGCCAAAACTTTTCACTCCCGGCTTCGAAGGATTCCAAAAGCTCTTCCCACCTTTCGTTACGATGCTCAATGATGGCCTGTTTGACTTGGTTGGCCATCCTGTTCGCCGCTGTTTTGTCCCCTGGGAAAAGGGTTCGCTGATAGAGCCTTCTCAGGCGATTTCTCTCTCGTATCAAGACGTTGATACGAGGGGGAAACTCGTTATAGCTCTTCAGCGGACACTCCCCCCTAAAAACGTGGTTATATAGGGAGTTTGTAGGTAAGCTGGATCTGGAGGTAATCAAATGAACAAGAGCACCAACTATAAAAATTCAACACTGGAGATTATAGAAATTACCGGGGTTGTCAAACTTCAAGAGTGGAGACCTACATAAATCGAGTTGCTCGTTTAGGGTTATATATTTCGGGATTTTATTTGATTCATTAATTTCTATGGCTTCCAACAAATTCCTTTCCTTCCCCTTTTGATATTATCTTTACTTATCTTATGTGTTGATTTTTCATACATTGTGGATTTTTTGTCCAAACAAACGTGTTCAAAGACTCTTACGTCAAAGTTTCTACCGGTTTGGTCTATATATACTGCAAAGCATTCCCCACATTCTATTTTATACATACCTGATTTTTTCATTCTATCTCGTTTTCTGCATTGAACAGAATTCTGCCAAAATTATTATCACTTATGAAAGCTGTTGTTAGTTTGTATTTAGAAAAAGTACCTAAATCTAAATATTTTACAAATGTTTACCTGATTACTTAATGCTACTATATTTACATGTATTGTGTTTTCTATATTTGAGTATAATTCACTTATCAGCGTTTTATGAGTTTTATCTGATATTATTTTTTTTAAAGAAACTGGTACCTAGATGATGGTTCACGACATTTTTTTTAATAATTTTCAGTTCAACCTGAAAATTCTTTTCAGGTAAAGGGATTGCGGAAACTTTGTGTATCATCGACCTAAAAGCGGATTAGTTGACTGAAAGAATCAAAGGGAATTGTACCGTCTGTGAAGGTATTTTTCCTGTAGACAATAAATTGAAAACCACTATTAGCCCTTGAAATATTCAAATCTAAAAAGTTATGCTTCTTGTTTTGTTCCATTTCTACTGTCAATTTAATTTTGTTATGCAGACTATTGAGGAAGTTTAAAAATTGATGAAAATGTCTTTATGAACCATCAAAACCCACCAGTACGTCATCAACGTATCTGAACTAAAAAACAATATATTTCTGAGAAAGGGGATTATTAAGGATGAGGGTATTTTCTAGTGTGTCCATGAAAATATCTGCTAAGCAAAACGGTCAAAACGCACGTGAAACAGTCGAAACGTATGCAAAACAACGTATTTGAAATGTCATTGTCGAATACTTTGCTCCGCCATTGCCCCCACCTTCGAACGTTAACTCCACAACACGTAACTCCTCGACACTTTTGGGTGCCATTTCCTCCTCCTGATGATGCTAACTTGGTTAAGGATACGACATGTTGGAAATCCAGACTTCCTTTAAACCGAAATGTTTTTTTCTTAAATGATGTATTTTCAAACGTCCTGTATACACACTGAAACCATTTTTTTCTGAAATGATGTATTTTGAAAAACCCTCTACACATTGAGGGGCCGCACGTTGAAGTGTTAAACTGTGATGTTTTTTTTCTGAAATGATGTATTTTGAGACACGCTGTATAGTCCGTTACATTGCCGTCATTTTTTTCTTTAATCTTTCAATATACATGTTTATCGAGTAGTATTCCTAATCCTTCGTGCTTAATTTTGAAACCACACAATGCCACATCGTCCCATAAAGAACGATTTATTTTAGAACCGACAACACCGCTTGCCTAGCGGCGTATACCATCTCCATCTCTATGTGCATGGATTATGTCACACGTGTCTCTCTTACGAACACACACACACCCATTGAATGGATATTTTCCTGCAAGGAAATGACGTTACAATTTCCCTAAAATTCTATGGAAATCCAGAAATGAGGTTAAGTATAGAAAATAAGTAAATTTCGGTTCCGACAAAACAACCGCTATACATATCGACAATTTGCAATTACTTCCAATATTCCACATTGGTGTCGAGGCTGAGAACAATGTCTACCACGCCGACGTCCTAGGTTCAATTCTCATACCGATTAGTTTTTTTAATTTAATTTCACTCAGTTGCCGATGACCACGTGATTGGTGAAGTGACAAGAGGGCCCTCTTGTCTTGCACTGCATCGATTACGTCACGTTTCTCTCTCCCACTCTCCGAAGCACACGTACTTCGAGTTGGGTGTTCCACAAGGTTCCGATCGGATGTCATGAAAATTGCAAAAAGTTTAGCTCCATAAGAAAAAAACATGGGATTTTGCGCCAGAAGCCGCATTGTTCATCTACTGATTTGTGCAAGTAATAATTTTCCAGTTTCATTTTGTACATCTTTACAACGTATTTTAACGATTAAAATTAAGCAGAAACTGACAATTAACGTAACGTAATGCCGAATTCCATTTCAAAACCAACCTCACGCTAGTTTTAAATCATCATGAATACGTTTCAAATCATAGTTGATGTGGCGTTATCGTTTCAACGCCAGAATGAATGTATTTGAATTACAGACGAATAGAGATGTTTTCTGGCGTTTAATCGTATTTGAATGCGTGTATTCAAAAACAATTGGTAGTGAAGTCAATAAGATTCGCCAGAATGGAATGATTAAATTCATATCAGATGTCAAATTCAATAATGATAATAAACTTTGCCATTTTCTCTAACCTCAATTATAATTGACCTAACCTAACCTAACCTCAATTATAATTGACCTTATTAAGTAATGCGACCCCATGGTTGCCAACTGCGGTAAAATAATGACATTTGATAATTTGACATTTGCTAATGAATAAATAACCAATCTTTCTGAGTTCCTTCTGCATCTTCATTTTTGGTAAATGAGAAACTGATTTCCAGAATATGACCGAAAAGAGATTTCCAGTCGTCCTATATGAAGTTGGGGCTCCAGAATGAAGAATCAGTTATGAAGAAATATGTCCCAAAAATGAAAATGGAGAAGGAACTCAGAAAGATATGTTATTTATTCATTAGCAAATGTTAAATTTCATTATTTTACCGCAGTTGACAACCATGGGGTCGCATCACTTAATAAGGTCAATTGAATATGTGCAAATAATAATGTTCCAACTTCATTTGGTACATCTTTACAACGTAATTGATACAAAGTTTTCAGCACTTCACGAACCATAACGATTGAAATAAAGCAGAATCTGATAACTAAGGTGACGTAACGTCAAATTCCGTTTTAAAACTAACCTCACACTAGTTTTGAATCATCATGAATACGTTTTAAATCGTAGTTGATGTGACGTCATCGTGTCAACGCCAGAATGATTGTATTTGAAATCATAGACGAATACGTTTTGAATACGTGAGCTCCAGAAAACACCTTATCTCTACAAATGCTCGTCAAAATTGTCTTGTGTTTCATATTCCCTTGTATGGATTAGTTGTTTAACGATTGATGTTTGTTGTATGTTGTATCCTTAGAGTAATATTTGTTACTCTGAGGTTGTATCATATATTTCGTGCTATGTGTTCTATGTGTTTTGATAGTGACAGTAGATTGTCATTTTTTTTGACGCTCGGCAATCTTGAAATGTAAAGTTGTATTCTGGTTAAATCATTAAAAATTTTTAAAATTAGTAATTTTTGATGACAGGATCTATGGAGAGTATAACAATGTCATCATTCTTTAAACTTACTAGCGTGCCCCGTTGGTGAACATTTTTTCATATTGTTTGTCTTTGGTGTACGCACCCTGGGCTTGGTATTAGTGTGGCTACTACGTATACGACAAAAACGTAAAGCGTTGCCCTGATTGTAGCCGGAAAGCGCTTTTTGATTTGACAACACGATAAATTATTTGCCATTTTCGACAGAAATATTTTTCTGCTTATGGTTATGATTTCATTCTGATTTTTTTTGGCAATATGCCAGATTTCAAACTATTTTGCGAATGAATTGATATAGAGAAAATTAGATTCGACAACTATGAGTTTATACAAGTAATCATTCTGCGCAGAAAAAAGCGCTTTAAAGCAGCTTTAACTGTTGGAAGCTGTAGGAAGCTGCTAGACACAAGCAGTTTTGTAAGTAACTTCTTGTCACGTGATGCTGACGTTGCTGACATTTTTCATTGAAATGACAGAAAAAGATTCTCTCCTTTCTCCTTTCATTTGTAAATTGGACCACGATGACGACCCAGCAACAAACTACACCTCAACCGAAAAGAGGGATTATCAAACAGGTCAGTATTTACACATATTGTTTTGCACTACCAATCATCTTTTATTTAAAATAAATTTGTATTTATTTATCCCAAATTATTCAAAAATGTGATTTCACAAACTGGTTGAATTCGTGCTATGTTGGCATATGAGTTCTGCATATGGAATTCCTAATGTATGATATTCATTATTTTCATGATCAAACAATGCTTAAGTTATTTCATAGTTTTTCATCAATTCATACATCTATATTTGATGTTATAGTTATAGAAGTGATTTTAGGTTATAAAATCTCATCAGCTATGAGTTGGCATTATTTAAGAATATTGGACTCTACTGATAATTATTTTTGTTTAGATTCTTTCTGGAGATTCTGTGATCATTAGAGCCTCATCAGGAGCTCCTCCACCAGAGAAACAAATAAACTTTTCAGGAATAACGGCCCCAAAATTAGCTAGAAGGGCCGGAACAGGGGATCAGTAAGTAAACATATTTTCTGTACTACCACTTGTTACTATTAATTTTCGTCAAGAAGATTTCTGCAGATCTATACAATGATGGTAATTTATCATTATGAAATATATAGGTCTGGATAGAGATTTTACAGATTTTTTATTTCACTATTTTTCCAAATGTTTCTTTTTTATATTCTAGGGCTGAGATCACAAAAGATGAACCATGGGCATGGGAAGCTAGAGAGTTTTTAAGAAAAAAACTGGTTGGAGAAGAGGTATTATTCACTGCTGAAAAACCTCCAAATGCAATGCGTGAATATGGAGTAGTTTACTTGGGCAAAGGTAATGCGGTTATTCTAATAGAAAATTACTTTTACACTTTTTTTCATTATTATCAAGTTTTTTTTGTGAATTTTCTCAGTTAATAACCAATGTTAATCTACTCAATTTTGGAAAAAGGAGGTTATCTTTAAATTATAAATGCCCTGGTTTTTGTTGCAGATATCAATACCGCAGAAAATATTACAGAATCATTGGTATCGGAAGGTCTTGTATCCGTCAGACGAGAAAATGTAAGACAAACTCCAGAACTCGCTCGTTTGATTGAATTGGAAGATGCTGCCAAATCAGCTGGCAAGGGAAAGTGGGGCCCAAATCCTGCTGTAAGTTTCCTTTATCAAAAAATCAAATTTTGATTTCATGCATTTAAATTTCAGGAGCATGTTCGTGATATCAAGTGGTCAGTAGATAATATGAGGGCCTTTGTTGAACAACAACAGTATAAACCAATCAAAGCTGTCATTGAACATGTGCGTGATGGATCTACTGTTCGTGCGTTTTTATTGCCGGACTTTCATCATATAACATTGATGATATCAGGAATAAGAGTAAGTGTAATTATATTTTCTAAATTATTTATGACCTTTTTGCATTTATTACTGTATATGGTGTGATTATTGTCACATTTTCAGTATGGTGCTAGATAAAATAGTGAATTTTCCAATATAAATAACAAACTGTATAGTTAATTATAATTTCACTTCACTTACACTGGTACTGAAAGATAAAACTGGAACCTCTAAAGTAGTATAAATAAAGAAAAAAATGTTTTCAAACACCAGAACTGTAAAATGATTCTCAGTGCATGTTTCTCCAATGAAGTTGACGTCTTCAGAAGATGAAGAAAACTAATGAGTTTTTTGGAGTTGAAGAACAGTGTAATAGATTTGGCTCAAGTTGCTAATATATGTAATATTGTTCATCGTGTTTGGTGCTTTTTTAATGTAAATCATTTCTTTTATAGTTTTTTTTGTCAGGCGTTTTCTTAGATTTATCTAAAGCATCTATCCCAATCATAAATATCTACTTGAAGAACTCGAGAGATGAAATTCATGAAATTGCATTATACTGGTTCACATAATATCTAACAAATTGACAACAAAGAGTAAAAATCACACTGGATGGAGAAACATTTAAATTTGATGTGAAAATAGATTATATTGGTGTTCTCCAAGGTAGTATAATAGATACAATTTTATTTTTCTCTATGAATAATATTTTGGAAATATTAAATATGCAAATGATACAAACTTGTTAGTTACTGTTTGTAATTTATTACATCTAACTCGACAACCAAATTATTTCTTAAGCGAGGTAAATAACTGTTTCATAAAAAATTATCTCATGGGAGTGTTTATGTACATCAGGAAAACTTCAGGAAAAATTTAATACTATATCTTAAGGTTTAAGGTTACTCAGTAGATATCTGAATGAAAATTCATTAAGAATTATGTACTTTGTAAAACTTGGAGCATCACAAACATTTGAGAATATGTTTTGGGAATCAGACCAGTTACATGATCCACTTATATTTACCATTCAATGAAACGAAACAAAAAGTTTTGGCTTTCTACTTCTCCATCTTTATACAAAATAATGTAGTAATTTTTCAAAGAAAGGAAGAAATCAATTGATTTCAAAATGAACTATTTGCAAAGAAGTAAAGAGTAACTTTCAGACAAAAACTGGAAGAAAAAGCCCTCTCAAAACACTACTTTCACATAAAAATTGAATTACATGAAAGATAAGAAACTTTCAAAATAACTACTTCTATATGAACATTGAGATATACAAAAAACACTTTTTCCTATTCAGTTTGTACTTCAAACATTAGTTATGAAATTAAAACTGAAATTATTCAGAGGATTGCTACACAATATAGTATATGAAACAGGTAAAATTTCACTTGCCTGATTGCCTCTTCATTACCAATCTGGATAACATTACAAGATGAAGCACTCAATTTATTCATGACTGTCAAAATTTGTTTTTTTCAAGTTTTCATTTTATTCTCTCGTTAGTAAATTTCCATATTTATGTCTTAATAAAATATCACTTTCTTGAGTGCTATATCCCGATAAATAATATTCTATATTCATCTAATATAAGATGAACGTGTGTGTGTGTGTGTGAAAGCAGCAGAAGCTTATATTTCGGGAAACTTAAGGCGGTTCATTCTGTCGGCACTATCCAATCTGGCACTGGCGAAAAACCAGTACTACAAAACAGGTATGTCGGTGGTCATCCCGACCAAATGAAGTTAATTTCTTTAATAAGAGGTTACTCACAAGATATTTTTCAAAGAGAAGACCTTACACAGGTGTATGATGGTTTTACCTAAAATTTCTATGCAGCATTAGCTGAGTTATTATTTTTCTATCAGGAAGTCAATCCTTTTTCGAATTATTCAGCATTTAGTTTTAAAGTTGCTTTTTATTTTATATATTTCAATATTCGTAAGAATTTTAAAACTGTTATTGGATTGATGAATATTTTTATACATGTATATTTTACAGTGTTGTAACTTAGGGTTATTCCATTTATACCGAATAAATGAATAAATAAATAAAATTGCTGACAGTATACCATTCAATATCCAGGATCTAATAACTCCAAACAAAAAGTCTGTGAAATATATTCTGTAACAACAATGCTTCTCCAAATTTAAATATACTGAAAAGTGCACTTCTGACGTTGCATACATTTTTGGCGTGTGTGGTTGTCTGAATTTTTTGGCCTATTGCTTGCATGATTTTTTAAGTTAAATCATTAATAAACATATACATAAACTATATCTAAGAACGCTCTCCTATCACATGAATTAATCCAGTGGCGTACTGAAAATCAACTAAGTTGACCTGAATAAATATTAACCATAACTTACAATGGTCAACTTCAAATGTTGCAAAACCAAACCCGTTTCTTTATATTACATCTGTACGATATGCTTCCACATTTTTCATAAAGCATGTGTACAGAGAAACAAAAACAATTTTAAATTCTTGAAGGATCATCAAATTATATGCTGTGATGATACGTTAAAAGAACAACATCCCATCAATGAACGTTATCTTGAAATTAGTATTTTGGAAAACACGATAGAAGAACTCTCAGAGGATCGTGTAGCAAAAGATAGACACATCAACAAAATGAAAAAGGAAATGGACTCCTTTATAGAAGAAGCAAAGCAGTATATAAGTGAACTCAAACATAGCTTAGAAACATTCCAAAACAAATCAACAATATCAATATCCACCCAAACATCCAACCACTTAGTACAGAAATATACACAAACCAAAGAAACCGATACATGCATAAGTAGAAATATTGGTGTAAAACAAATTGTGTTTCCACCTCAAAAAGCCTGTCTAAATGAAACGAAAATAACATCGGTTCCTATGCCGAATACACCCAAAACTCACTCTAGATTGGAATCCAAGAATCATCAAAAACCAAAGATACTATTTATATCAGGATCTCAAGGTAGAAATCTATTAAATAGCTTCAACAGACAGTCTCATAACTTCCACATTCAGTCTTTCTTAAAAACAGGTGCACCTGACAAAGTACTAGTTCAAACGGCACTCCATAACTCACGACATTTCACTAAGTTCGACACAGTCTTGTTATGGCCAAGTATGGCAAGTGTACACCCCATTGAGGAATTCATTATGAAGTCAAAACACACAAATACAATTGTTATCTCTCAACCATACCATTATTATCGACAAAATTTAAACTCAGAAGTATATGAAAACAACTTATACTTCATGAAGAAAGTATTTTCAAACAAATTGAGTACATCGCACTTCTTCGACTGTAATTCGACTCTGAGAAAATCAAACTTAAATCGAAATGGGCAAGTGAACAACATTGGAAAATGGCACTTGGCCACAGCTATCTTGATGCACATCAATTCGATGATGGAATTTACCAAAAAGGATGATCAAGGAAGAATGGAAAACACTACAGTCCCTACAAACCTTGAATATGAAGTAAGACATGAAAGTAACAAATCGCCCACCAATCTAGAAAACTTAAAAAAGGGACAGCATTTTTTATATCCCCACCTAAGTCAAGTAGCTCCCAAAGATTGATAGAAGAAACAAATGTTAATAGTGTACGGTTGAGTGAAACAAAAACAATTAAACTGACAAGAAAAGACAACCTTATCTTTTCACTTCTCCTACTGAACATCCAGTCAATAAGGAATAAAATTGACGAACTTCTTATATTCGCTGAATCTCTAAATTGGCCAAACCTGGTCCTGGTCACTGAACACTGGCTGAATATGGAGGAACCCTGTTTCGTACCTAACTATATTGTTGCATCCAGATTCAACCGCCAGATTACTACACATGGAGGTACCATGATATTGGTAAACAAAAAAGTTACTGATATATTTCCACTTGAAAACATATCTAAATTCAACTACTTGCTCACGGAAAAAATATTCGAGTTTTCCATTGTTTATAACAGTTCAAATAATCTCTATATTGTATGCATCTACAGAGCACCTGGCACTGATTTAATAGCTTTTTTGGATAGTCTCGAAAATCTATTATCGCAATTATCTATTCATGCCAAAATTATAGTAGCTGGCGACTTTAATATAAATTATTCTGATACAAAATCAAGAGAATTTCATGATTTAAACAACTTACTCCTATCATTTAACTTTTCGATGCATGTAAAAGAACCTACTAGAGTGTCTCAATATTCAGCTAGTACAATTGACTATGTATGTACTAACTTCATTGACGATGTCACTGCTTCAGTTATTCCTGCAGGTCTTTCTGATCATGAGGCTGTTACTTTCTCCATTTCATTGAATACCCACAAAGAAAGCTCTAAAAAAATATGGCAGAATATATAGCAAGAAAAATTTCAATAATTTCCTAAATAGTTGTGAGAATACACACTGGAGGATTAGTCCTAATCCGACTGAAGCTCTATCGATGTTTCATAGACAATTGATTCAGCTTTTCAATGACAGTTTCCCGATGCGAAAATTAAAAAAATCATGCAAAAAACCGTGGATCACCAACGGTATCCGAATATCAGCCAAAAACTTGAGATCATTGCATATGTTCAGGAAATATAATAATAGTGAATTTCTCTCGACATATTTCAACAAGTATAGAAGAACTTATAGAGATGTTATCAAAAGCGCTAAAGAAAAATACTATAAATCCAGATTCGAAAAAAGCCGAAACACACCAAGAGAACACTGGGAAATAGTAAATGACTTGAGGGGAAAAAATAATTCTTTATCACCTCCTATTAATATTGACCCAGATTTTCTCAACAATTATTACTGCACAATAGCTGAAAAAATCACCGCAAACTTGGATAATCATACTGATCCTTTAAATTACCTTCAAAATGAACTTCCATATAACTTTTTCATGGGGCCAACTGATATTCACGAACTGAGAGAAACATTCAAACAATTAAAAAATAAGAAATCGGGAGGAATAGATGAAATCTCCGTGAATATATTCGAAAGTTTACCTGATACTGCACTACATATCCTGGCAGAATGTATAAATAAGTCCTTCGAATTGGGGATTTTTCCATCCTTTTTGAAAGAAGCATTAGTAATCCCACTTCACAAAGGTGGTGCAAATGACGATCCATCAAATTACCGTCCAATTTCCCTTTTATCTACACTATCGAAGATCATAGAAAAACTCGTTAAACAGAGAATGATGAAGTTCTTACAGAAATATGACATATTGTCGCAATGTCAATTCGGTTTTCAAAATTCGAAAAGCACTACTGACGCTATATTTTCTTTTCTTGAAAATGTCTATCTCAGCCTGAATCACGGCGAGGTGGTTGCAGCGGTATTCTGTGATTTTTCAAAAGCATTTGATTGCGTGAATCACAGAGTACTGCTGAGTAAACTGCATCATTATGGATTCAGGGGAATTGTCTACAAATGGTTTGAATCATATCTTAGTAACAGGAAACAAATTGTGAAAATTTCCGGAAAGTGTTCGGATTATTCTCCTGTCAAATCAGGAGTTCCTCAGGGATCGGTACTCGGACCAATATTGTTTCTATTATACCTTAATGATCTAACATATTTACCAATCACAGGAAGATTCACATTATTTGCGGATGATACCACTATCCTATGGCATGGAAAAAATGTGGATGTTCTAAAAACACTTATTTCCAATGAACTCAGCGAAATCGAATCTTGGTGTAACTCAAATAATCTTTGTTTCAATGTGGAAAAAACTAATATAATTACCTTCAAATTTGAATTCGAAAACTTGGTCTTAGGAACACATCAAGTAGAAAATAAAACGAGCACTAAATTCCTGGGTATACACATTGACAGAAAGTTAGGGTTTGAGGAACATATAACGTCCTTGAAAAAAAGACTAGCATCGGGCTGTTATGCTATTAGAGTAGTGACAAACGAGCTTGGTACAGCTATTGGCAGAAACACATATTTTTCACTCATAGAATCCCATATTAGATACGGACTACCCTTTTGGGGTTTTTGTAGGAAAACCTTATGGAATTCTGTGTTCATTCTACAAAAGAGAGCAATCCGTTATTTGTACAAGGCCAAAGCAAGGGATCACTGTAGACCACTATTCATCAAGCATCAAATTCTTACGCTTACATGCCTTTTCATTATGGAGACTGTATGCTTGATTCACAACCGACATTTATCGAATGATAACCCATTAAATCCCAGGCACACCAGAAATAACTGCCATATCTCCCTGCCAATACCTAGGTCGACTCAAATTAAAAATTCAATAATATACGAAAGCAAAAAAATGTACAATCATTTGCCTGAACATTTTAAAGCAATCGGAAATAAAAAAAAATACAGGAAGGAGATAAAAGCATTTCTCATTTCAAAAGCGTATTATGACCTGCAGGAATATTACAATGACCATTTTTAATCATTTATATTTGCATAAAGATATAGGTATCAACTTCATGTCTAGATATTGTTTTGTAATTAGTTTCGAATATATGTGAGTGAATGTCATCATTCTATTTGTCATGGTTGTGTTTATTTATATGGACATTTTATATGGACATTTTATTTATACATATATGTATACATATAATTATTCATCTTTACATTTTATATTTTCATATTTTTTGTCTCTCATATGTATTGGACACAGTGGATATCCACTTCATTGTTATCTACTTATAATTATTCTTGGACAATAAAGTACAGTTTCAGTTAACGGGTCTGTCCATTCATAACATAATATACATATTTTTGATTATTGTATTTTCAATCTTTGACTTATTTGTATTTTTGAAATGTTGCATAAGGCCTTTCATTCATTTGTTTTTTATTGTATTGAGTAAAATAGGATTTGAACCCGTGAATAAATAACAAAGTGAAGGCATAGACTTCAAATTGGCATGTGACACATATATTTGTAAAAAAAAACTTTTACATAGTTTTTTACCATACTGAATTTGCATTAGTTTCTTGGTCCATTTTTCTACCATAAGATACTTTATTTCAGGTTTTTCATTTTTCAACAGGTGTAAAATGTATAAAAATTACTAGAAACATTTATAACGCATATGTTTTATTCATTTTATACATACTGTTATATTTTGGATGGGTACAGCATCTGCAACAAAAGAAATAAAAATGACTAGGTCATTTTTAAATAAACCTGAACAAACACTAAGTAATAACAAATGAATGATCAGTAAAAGTGAACATCATGTTGAAAAATTCAGGTTTCAAATGTCTAAACATCATGTGCTAAGCAAATCATATTGTATTCCCAAGATGAAGAAAATAATAAATAATTCAATTGTAACATTTAAGAAGTAGTTTTTTGGAACATTTTTCTAGCATAAGATACTTTGAATTTCATTAGTTCGGACTTCCATTGTCTAGTACGATATAAAATGATTTCAAACCCCTGAAAGAATCTGTAAAAAACTAAAATTACTTCACGAAGTTTCGATTGTTAGTATCCGCAATCGTCTTCGGGTGATAACTGGACTTATTTCTCCGAGATCTGACTATTTATATGTCTTTCGAGTGCTTTCACCATCTGCTCTTCCCTCTCTCCTCTTCATCGGAGGAATAAGTCCAGATATCACTCGAAGACGATTGTGGATACTAACAATCGAAACGTCGTAAAGTAACTTGGTTTGGAATCTTTCAATTTTCTTTTCCTGTTAACAATTTTTTTATTTTCATCTCGTGTTGATAGTTCTTTTTTTTTATTTTTTGGTTCAGCTAAAAATATGAGGCGTCTTCACTATATTCGCAAATATTTCAGAGAGCATGTTCTTTTCATCATTTACTATATCAATTATCGAAACATTTATAGAATAATCACGAAAAATGCGAAAACAACTTATTACAGCAATCGAATATCAAATGCAAATAATAAACAGCGGGAAACATGGAAAATTGTTATTGAATTAAGAAAAAAAAGCAAAAAATTTTTTGTTGATAGTGAACTGAGTTCAAACGAATCAAACACTACTGTTCCACTGCTCAAAAAATAGCAAAAAAATATCAACCAATAAGAACCCAATAAGAACCCATGATATGGCATGTAGCCATATCAAACTCATTCAACTATTCCCCAACCTCTTCAATTGAAGAAATAAAATAAATCCTCTCTAGCATAAAAAATAAAAACTCCTCATGATGGGATGTTCTCTCACTTAAAATTTTCCTTAAATTGCCAAACACTGTATTAGATATCTTAGCAGATGAGTTAAACGACTATTTTGCAATGGTAGGATCAGAAACAGCAAGTAAAATAGGAAAAATCAATGTTCCCTCTATTGAAATGCTGAGAAAAAATA
>WOGO01003627.1:0-14127 GCA_015342085.1 Leptinotarsa defecta | reverse complement strand
AAGGGAGACATTGACAGATCAAGATCTTCAGATGATGTGGTGCTGCAGGTTTTTTTGGGTTTTCCTGCAGCAGAAAAAGCAAATGCGCCACTGGAATCAATGAAGTCACCCCGGAGTGCCAATTAATTTTTGTTGTTTCATAATTTCATGATTTGTATTACTTCCTTCGTTAAGTATAGTTATTTTTGGAAATAGGTCATATGGACTACATTTATTGGCATAATTACAAGTCTTCCAAAATTTTATTGTGCTTTACCTACGAAGGTGCTCCAGATTTCAATAATCGGCTGCGGTTTATAATTCAGAATCTATATTTTTCATTGGTACATCAAAAATCGAATGCAATAATAGGTTTTAGGTTACTGATCCCCAACAAAAAAAAATAGTATTACCTATGAAAACAATTCAAATATGAAAATGAATGTATAGAGGGTGTTTCAAATTCGATCCTCACCATCAGGATCTCGGAAACTCAGGTATATAAATTGCACTTCCCCATTGCCACCTTTTCCCTGCTGCATAATGGTGTTTTCAGATTTTCTATTCGACGATTCGTCTTCCGGCAACCATCATCAACTTTATTTTTTCTTGTCGGCTCTATATTGGATTCTTTCTGTTTTGAATAGAACCAGATTTTATCTTTTCAATGATGTATCATAATTTATCATTCTTTTTCGAAAATTGAAGAAAAACATTATTTTTTATCATAATAGTCTTTGACTTTGATGTTTCTAAATTTGACTTTCAATTTGTTAAAGTCAATGACATTTTGTTATTGTAACAAGTCATTGAATTCTTGGCGAAAAATGGCTATGCCCCAATTTAACCATCTTCGTATTTTTTTTAGTTTCCTAGATGCCAATGGTGAGGATCGAATTTGAAACACCCTGTATGATGGAACTAACCGTGACCTGATAAAAATCCATTACAACTTATTCAAATGACACTAGTGATATTCTCACTTAACATGTCACTTTATGAAAAAACAATGTCAATTTTTTGGAATAAGTAGTAAAAATGATTTTTTTGTTAAAAGTGTAGTTAAATTCTATGTCAGCGTATAAGTTCTCAATCTTTACTCATACCTATGAATTTTATTGGTTTTTTCGATTCGAAGCCAAAAATTTGTTCATGATATAAATTTACTTCCATGGAATGGCAGTAGTTGATAAGTTAGGATAATAACTTATTTTATTGTTATTGTAAATTGTCAGCTGCATCTTGGATGAATTTCAAAGTCTGCATTGAGATATTTAGCAGTGAGACGTTAAAAGTGAGATTTATGCCAACTATTAGTTCGCCAAAGCCCATAAAGCGCATTGAATTTTCAAATATTTTTCATGAGAAGAATTCCCCCGTTTGATTGTTTGATCCTGAAGTAGGCATGCATCAAATATATTGTTCAAAATGATCACCACCTAGGTAACACAATCATTTCTCCTGAAACATCGTTTGAAGAGTAACTCCCCCAGAGTTTCGCGCTACAAGATATCGATATTGAATATTTTTCGTACCATAAACAATCTACTAAAAGAAACTCAATGATAAAATTGTTATGAAAGTTTAAATATCTGGGAATGGTATTAGATATATACTCAGTAGAAATCTAAACAGACATAAACTTTCTAGAATCGATTCATCAACTACTACGTACTCAAATCATTTCGTAGCTACTTAATTAATTTAGAAATCTTTGAGTAATATCGCAATAAAAAGTTTCTACAAAATCTCCATTTCTCTAGAACGTATCTCAACGGTCTATTCCTCTCGGATTTGTATTCCCTAACGGTATTAGACAAATATGAACTTCCACATATGTATTCATTCCAATTTGTTGCTTCCGTTAAACCACAACCACAGCGGAACTCCGTGAATTTCCACTAACCATAACCCTAATCTCCCCATCCCAAAGCACGGGTGGCGGCAGGATGTAAATGGTTATCGGAGGACGATCCGGCAGATAACAAAATGCACCTGGGTTCTTCGATTCCTAGGGGCTCAACGCGTTAACCGCCTGATTAATGGAGCCAAATCGCCCTAACGATAATTAATATACATAAAGTTCAAGGGCGTTATATGTGGTCACTTGCCCGGAAATCTACGGACGGTCCACTCCTTCGCATTGCATCAACTCAATTTTGCAGATTTGAAATGCATGAGACTGGCGGTTCCTTCGGTAATTGCCATTTTAGCTTTCGCTTGTGATTTCTCTCAGCTGTAACGATGTATCTGAAATTGGACAGCCCGAGGTAAAGTGCTTTGGGCTTCAAATACTAACTGAAGGGATGACCTCAATCGAGACAGTATTGAATCAAATTTTGCAATTGTAGTATTACTCCTTGGAGAACAAAATTTCGGTATATTCTCTGCCAATTGAATTTTCAAGAAATTATTTACTCTACTTCATTGTGTGCTGTGATGTTACTAAAAGTTTCGAAACATAATATATGAGATATACAATACTTCTAGGTGTATTTTCTTGTGTGACTGATATGTTATAATTTGAACAGGTTGCACCAATATTTTTGTAAAGTCAATGATTCAGGCTGGGTATAATCCTGTATACTCATATGTTATCCAGGTTTACCTGACAGATAAGAGTTTCTCATTCATGTAAGTATCATCACTGTTATTGTTATTGGATTATCTTTGATGTCTTTTTAATACCGGACATATATCAATCAGATTTAATGATAATACTGACACAATGCTTTCCTATTAATGAAATAAATCCATGAGGTGTTACATAAAATACACTAAACTGGGATATATTTGAAATTCTGGTTTTTTACAAATCGAGTTGATTTTTACCAGAAGGGACAATTTATTCTTCGAGATATAATGGCATGAATATTACTATAGAAGAGTAGAAAATATAGGATAGTTCAAGAATTTCAAATTGAACGGAATGTTATTGAAAATAAAAAACGTGTCTTATTCAATAAGCCGATCAATATGAGTTTTGGCGACGTTTATCGACGTCTTCAGGTGCAAATTATATATCCAGGTATCTTTCACTTAAATTATAGATTTCATATGGAAAATCTCTGATGAAAAATGTGTAGTCATCTAACGATGCAACTTGATCAGCGAAAAACGTATTTGAAAAATATTTTTGAGCTGGCGTTGGAAAAGTGTTTTCAATGGGAACATATATATGAAGTTCACGTACACGTAACAATAAAAATTATCCATTGATATATGACCATGTTGACTTTTTTGCTCGGGACTGAAAGCTTTCAAGAAGACCAGCTACCGGTCGGTTCGATGTGGGTGCTTAGTTCAATCACTGAATCGAACGACGTGTAAGTTGGTGGTTCAAGCCGCAGGCTGAACGATCGATTTTTACCTGCTATCGTCCAATCCCTGTTAGAAATCACATATTGAAAGGTAAGACCTCGTTAGTCCTTAGCTTACAGAAGTTTAGACTTTTGAGGGTTGTCGTTCGTAGGGGTGCGACAGCTGGTTAACGAAAAAACATTTCAAACATATTTTCTTTGAAAGTTCAGCTTCCAATACTTTATTGATAGCAGTCATACTTCAGTTTCAGTACCTTTATATAGTTTGTATTCGTTAGTTATTGTGAGTTCTCCATTGTACATCCAAAATTGTGAATCCTTATGTTCAATTAGTGGTACTGCATACTTATAATTCAGATTTCAGAGGACTGTATAATGTTTGACTAGACTATATAGATGTGAGACCTGAATTGCAGCAAAATTTCACGATAAGACACAGTATACTGTACAGAACCACTGTACTCGTAAACTCCGTGACAGTCGAGTCATCAGTAAATATTTCATACATTCAGTTAGTCCAGAAGGAAAACTCAACAAAATTTTTCAAAATTAACGAAATGAATTTTCAATATTGATTAGGTGAAATGAATCTTTGTATTAAATGCCCGATGGAAGTTGAAACTGGAAACTCCAAAACAAGCACTTTTCTCAATCAACAGAACTGCAATACTCTTTTTGACGCCAACCCCTGAAGACGCCAACCAAGTTGGCATTAGTATTGAGCAATACTAATGCCAATAGTATTGAGCAATACTAATGCCAATAGTATTGGGCAAGTATTAATGTTAAGAAAAAAAGGAGTGCTTCATCTTATAATGTTGTTCAAAACGGTGCTGATGAGGTGAACAACTAAGTGCATTATCTCGAAATTTTACCATTGGGTATGATAGTAATCCTTTTGAGTGACATTTAGTTTCATATATCACATTGTGTGGTTTTCCTGTTGCAGTACAAACCCGGGTTAGAAATCACACGTTGAAAGGTAAAACCTCATTAGTCCTTAGCTCGCACATGTTTCGACTTTTGATAGTTGTCGTTCGTAGGGGGAGACAGATGGTTAACGGATATACAGATTTTGAAAAGATTCCAACAAACTGGATAGGAAAAAGTGACTTTTGTGTAATTCATTAATCACAAAAGTAGTTGTTTCGAAAGTATTTTTTTTTTCGAATTGACATCTGTGCATGCATTACATTTCTGCAGAAAAAGGTTTTATTGGATTTATTTTACTTTTTTTCTATGGAAGTTTTCCATTTTTCCGTTAATGATGGAGAAGAGAAAAATCAAAAAAACTTTTTAAAAAAAATACTTCTGAAGAATTCTAAAATTGAACATAATGCACAGTCTTTCATTCAAAATAAGAAAGTACAATGACATAATGCTTATTTAATATGGATTGTGGTATTAAAATCTATCACTAACTCAAAGTATATGAAATATATATTTACCTGTATGTTGCGAACCGGTAGCTGTAGTGGTGAGAGTATCGACAGACTCGCTTTGCTGGGGTCGGTAGGGAAAGGTGGGCTGGTGTTGATCGAGTATATGGCGATGATAAGGCCCCCCTGTCGATTCTCTCATCGGTTCTTACAAGCGCTCTCCCGTCTCAACGTCGCCGCCACTGAGGTTCTACCGAGGACGAGCTAAATAACCGCCACCAGTTAATAAAGCACATGATCGAGAAGCCAGAAGAAATAGTATAAAAGGCTAAGCTAAAGAGGTATCCATGTAATTGTGTATTGAGGGTGTGAATTTCAATTTTTACACAACTATATATGTTATGGAATTAGTCAATACATGATCCATAACGTATTCAATTAACATTTTCTTGAAAGATTTTCGCTGAACAATTTATGAAACACAACATGTGTTTCATATATAATAGCACATTACTGTTCATCTACACATTGTTATCATATAGGCTCATTGAACAATGCCGCTTGAATTCACCAGTTACTATTCAAATATTAATTTCACACTCATGTAAACAACATAATAATATTTGATGGAATCGGCCGATACTTGATGAAAATCCATAACGTATTCAAAAAACACTTTATTGTGAGATTTTCACTAAACAATTTTACAAAAACGCAACACGTGTTTCGGCATACAATGACTTCTTCAGGACATTGTCATATTTTGGTGAACCCACCTATAGTGTCGCTCGTTTTTTCAGAAATTAATGCTTACACGTAGCTTGCAGAACAAATAAAAGTTTGAGTATATTTATTGAAGAGAATGAACACAAAACTTCAGTGTTGATTAGATCAGGAGTATATAAGTTGACTTGTGGCTTTTGCCTAAGAATTAATATTGGCGAAACAGGGAGAACTTTTTCACAAGGAATTGCAGAGAATAGAAGTAGTTTCTTGAATGGAAAGGCCAATTCCACATTTGCATGGGTTCAATAATGAATATGACGTTTTACATTTAGAAAAGAAACGTTTAGAACTCAATCTTTTAGAATGTAGAAATAAATACATTTTAGAATTCGAGTAATTTACTGAATGACCAAATAGAATTGAATAATGCCCCGTTACTGGATAATTTTTTAATGTGGGAATTGGTACCTACACAGGCTCGAATCATTCAATTCATTACAAACCTAGTTATACATTAAACATGAATAGGCTAGGTAAAACTCAGGTACTTGAAATCGAGATACGTCTAATTGTGGAAAATATATATGAAGTATTGAATGTATAGATTTAGTTAGTAAAGACACGCCTGAAGGAATCATTGTCTGGCAAAACACGTGTTACGTTTTTGTAAAATCTCACAATGAAGTGTTTTTGAATACGAATGAAGGTAATAATGAATAAAACAACTAATATTTGAATATTTGGAAACTGATGTTTCCCTGGGTTCAATATTCAAATAATTAGTCCCAGGGCTCAGTGCGTAGCCAATCTGAGGTGGAAGCACTTGAAATTCTTTTTGGCGTACTTCTACAGTTCAATGCAGAATAAGTTCTTTCGATAACAATTTTGGAGACAATGATTTATACCCTTCAATACTAATTTGAAGTTTGTCAATACTGTATTCATAAATGATCAATTCATTTTGTGGTATGAGGTAACTATTCACATCAGCTAATTACACAAAGTGAGTTAAGTTGACCATATTCCGAATACGGTGGACCAGAAATGGAATGAAAATTGTATCATATGTAACAAAATTCAAGTTATAATGAATTTCTGAGATAAAATGAAACAAATACAAAAAATGAATTATACATGACAAACTACATTGGATGCTCCAGTTCACGACCTCTTTGTTGAATGCACATAAGTTGTCTACCATACAATTTCTGTGACAATTTTCTAGTATGATGGTTGTAATAATATCACATGAATCAATCATTTTTTATTTGAAATGGTTGATATATGTACTACATGTCAAAAAATTTTGTCTTTTATCTATCGTCAGACAAAAAATCTAAAATAGTAAGGTCTGGGGATCAAGCTAGTCAGACAAGTGATCCATTGTATACTGCATTTGAATGTGTCTTATTATTGTGATATTATGGGAAGATGCTTTCTCTTTATTTAACATATTGTATTTCACGGCGGGTGTTTAGTGGCAATTTATCTGAGTAGCCATCAAACTCATTGGATGAAAATGTTGTTACATTTCACCATTCGAATGCTCATCATGAAACTAAGGACTTAGTATGCTTGTTCCAAAACTTCCCAACTAAAATTGCATTCCGAACCTTTCGTGAAAATTGGTTTCACTATGCGAATGTTAATTTGCTATATTTCACCTGAGACAGATGTTGCTGTTAAACCAACCATTGTCGGTGAATTTTGATTCGTCCGTCTATATTATGTTTTTACAAATATTTTCGATGTTCCTATTTCTACGTCTCAACCTCAGACTTCCAGTAACAACACTTTTTTAATTTAATTTTTATTTCTGTCGAATGCATCACAGTCAATTTTTTTTATAATCGTCTGAACATTCGAATGTTCGAAATACGACGATTCGGGTATAGTCATATTTTCCAAAAAGGAATTCTATTTGATTTCGCATATGTAAATAGCATAGCATCCCTTTAGTCATTTGAATACATCTTCAATATGTAATCGAGTGTATAAACGTCTGATAGTTTTTAATATATATCGACAACTCATTTATTCTTTCTGTCATAAAAATCAAGCAAAGCCGAAACGTTCAAAAATGGTGAATGGAGTGAGATGTTACTAAATTGTACCACCGTACCACCACTCTAATCGAGATGCTGACAAGACAGTTTTCACAGAAGCAGACATATCCGAAGATTCGTATCACGAGGCAATCAGATTTCATTCCTCAAAGTAACAACACATATATTTTCATGTATTTTGTATAGCCATAATTTTTGATTTTCGATTTTTGCAACAATAGAAGTAGTTTTGAAAAGTAAGTTCAGTGCCGTCGACAGTTAATTCGTATAAAATTTGATTTATGTAAAATCAGCCTTGAGAAAAGGATTAGATACTTGATACAAAAATTTACAACAAAAAATACGAATGTTCATTGTGATGATGCCCCGAAAAAAAGGGGTAATAATGTCTATAAAATCAAAACAATTTATGAACGAACTAACGAGAGGACTGTAATTAAAAATTGTTGTCACTGATGTTGCTAGTTATTTCAAATGGAATGAATGCTGTGAGAATATGGAATGTGGATACACCACTGAATTATGATTCTAACGCTTTATCGATATTTGTAATAACAGAGAGAGGCAAAAAAAAGTTGATGGTAGCCGTTTTGATACGAAAAGTTTAATCAAAGATTTATTGTTACATCGTTATATTACTGATGGAAAAAGCCCTTCCGAAACAACTTCTTTTCCCAAAAATCAATCTCTCCATGAAATATACCCCTTCCATGATTCACTCTTTATGTAAATTTAGCCTGATCTTATCTTGGCCTGTTGAAAAGTTAAGAGGGAAATACTATTTACGTTCGCACTGTATAGTGTGGCAGCCTCTTTATTCATGAAAAATATCCAGTTTTCACTCGAGGTGTATGGGCTGGAAGTTTGGTCTTCGATCAAAGGAGTTGAATTTCATAGTAGTCCTCTATACCCCGTCTATAAAAAAGGTTTCTGTTCATAACTGAAAGGCGTGCTTTTAGAAGTTCCATATATCTTCCATTTGGAGCAATCCACAATATTCCAGAATATCCTGGAACCTCCTGGAAAGTTTGGAGATACTCTAGGAAGTTCTGAAACATTTTGGAACATAGGTACCAGATCATTTTGAAATGAAAAAGGAAGCCATATGGTGCCTCTATCTCAGAATGTTTTAGTTTTGAGCTGAGGGTAAGAAGGATTGGAACATTCCAGAACATTTGAGAGAATTCAAGAGCATTCTGAAACATTCCAAAACACACCGGAATGTTACGGAATAGTCCGGAATGTTTGGGAACAATTTGAACGTTTCAAATCATTACGGTACAATCAAGACGTTGAAAGGTATGGTAGCCTTAGCCAAAGTGAATGACTGAAAGTTTTGCTTTCTAGAGTCCAGAACATTCAATATCTGAAAGGAATATTCTAAAAGGTTCAAATTGTCTGAAACATTCGACAGTATCTCGTGACATACCAGGTAATCATGAAACAACATAACAAAAGTAAAAGTTGCTTGGAGACATACAGTTTTCGACTAAGGAAATTTATTTTGTGATGATTCAACTACAGAAACCTGTTTCTGTGAATTATACTTTAGAGTGCAGACAACTACGAAGATAAAGAAAGTTGCTCACAAAGTATAATTTGATTTTTGAAATAATTATGTTACACTCAGAAACTCATTTTAAACGGCAGAGCTGATCGAAAGAATATGTTACAGCTGATGTTACGCGAATAATATTTGGTACATTGATGAATATTATGACATGTTTGATGTTTTTTATATCGAATGTTATCATTCCAGAAAACGAAATGAAACAATTTTTTTTAAATGGAGTTCCACAAATCAACAAATAATAACTATTGAGAAAATGAACAATTCGAAATGAAATTCGATACATGCATCTTTCCCACCATCCAACATATTAGGATCTTGTGAATACCTCCAGAAAACAACTACTTTCTTGAAAAATACAATGATGTAATTATATAGGACAGACATTCTTTGTTGGAATTAATCGAGTCATTGTCTGCTGATCTGTTTCGGACCTCCCATCAGTCAGAGAAAAATCCAACCCAAACAGCAGTGTGCCTGAAACTCTAATAATTTTATTGTGGATCCATTTCATATACGATATCTTAGTCTGAGAGAAAGATATGTTAACTAGTAATAGCTTTTTCTCTTAAATAAATCCCCGAACAAGAATAAAGCAGGGTATCACTTCCCTAACGAGAATTATTACATCGAAACCAGTCTGTGGGAGGGTGTGGGGAGTGATCTACCCAATTAATTTCAAACAAGACTCGCTGCTGTATGAACAAAAGTAGCTGCAAGACCATTATAAGTTTTGTGAGTTGACTTGCATAAATGTCAATATATCGGGGAAGTAGTTTTTTCTAGCAAGCATTTACCAGATCCTACTGTATATGAGGAACATTGGGAGAGAAGAATACTTCGTTTTTAACTTTGAAATATTCATTTTATTTATACTTTTGTATCTTTCCTCGACACAGTAATCAGATTGACTTTGATTTGATTTTTGATAGATCAGGTAAGTAATGGTGAGCTTTTTTATCATCAAATCACTCATGCTCATTACTAGATGAAGAGTTTCATCAGAGCCACATTCAGTTTAACTTATCTACGGGTGGCTGAAAACACGAAAAATTGCCTACCCCGACACATTCAATCTATCCCAGCCTTTGTTCCTTTGTTCTATGTTGTAAGCGCCCAGTAATAAATTCAATAATTGTACATTCATCCATTGATGGAACCACCGCTCGAACTCCGTTGAATTATTACCAAAATTAATCAAATTAATCTCTCAGTTGCAGAAAGCGTTTCCATATAACACCACAACTGAAGTGCGGTAATAATAATTTTATTGCTCACTGCTGATCATGGACTCTACTTTCTCGGTGCTGATAAAACCGAAAGATCTTCGACAAATGGAAACAAAATGAAATTTAATTTGCGAATATTATAGTATTTTTGTTGCGTTCGATCGGAGACGAACCATAATTTTGTTTGAACACCTTTCAGAATATTTGCTATAAATCTGAAAGACATTGTTCGTTGCGAAAATGTTCTGCGATGAATCAGAAATAGTCATGAAAAAGGCAATGAAATATAATAGATTTATCTTTAATTCAGTTTCATTAATGAATGAATTGTTACTAGCCATTATTATCATCATTGTCATTCACCACGACTGGTTATACTAGTCACCTTGTTGATTTAGAAACTGGATCGAAATGCTTAATCATTATATATAGTGAAAAATATATCAAATGAGCAGTAATCAGTAGATGCTCAATCTGATTCAATTTAACAAAATAATATGGAAAGACATACATATGTGTTCAATTTCCTTCATTCATGTATACTTTCATTTTTGTAATCGGAGTCAATAATATATTTTTCAAATATGAAACAGTCCTTTTAAATTTCATCCGACTATTTTTGAGATGTTTTTATACCGGGCATTTCAGTTTAACGAGCCACTCTTGATAGGTTACTCGTAGATATTGAGACTATTAAAAACGTGTAATATTCGTTTTTCAGAGGGACATATTTCTGAGTGAAAATTAACCTCTTGTCAACTACTCCTTTCTCATTACAACCCTTTTATGCCAGAAATTGAATAAAAAAATATTCGAATGACACCTTATTTAAAATTCTTTTCAATCCTTGTAACAAAACATGTAACATATTTTTTCTTACAAAGATAATCAATGTCACAAAATAATGGAATGAGCCATGAGCTACGAAAAAAAGACTACATATTTTCAGTGACCAAATGAAAAAGTAGTATCTAGTAGTTCGAATAACCTACTTGTAGTAGTTTAAATAAAAATGGGCAACATTTTTCAGGGCACCTCCTGTATCGTCTTTGGAAGGGTCTGATAACTATCAATTACACAATTTCAACACTATAAATTTAAATATGCGAATTGTAGACACGTGTTAAGACGTGTTTCTTGCTTATTGGTTGTCGACAGTACGCTAGAGCCAAGTACAAGGGGTTAGGCAACAGTGCGATACATATTATTTTATTGCTTTACAGAACAGTTGGGGTAGTTGAAAGTTATTTTGAATATTTTTAATAAAATTCTCATAAGGTTTCAGATTTTCGTTCGTTACCGTAATCATCAACTCCGTTGCAGAAACTTCAAATAACGTGTGTGTGTTCGAAATGTTGCTTATCCTTCAGTTCACCATGCACTCCATTCCATTTCCAATCAGTCATAGTGACCATCTCTGTTATAGCACGCATCGTTAAAAGTTCAACGGTTTTCGAAATGAAAACGCCAAACTGGGTCGTTTACAAAACCTCCCTGAGCTGCTAATCGTAAATCGCTCTGTATCCAACTCGGACGACTATAAATTCTCTACACAACGGTTGTGCAAAAAAAGGCCAACAATAAAATAGAGAACATTTATTTAGGGAATAAATCGAACGCAGTGAAATGCAAAAGCCTCATTA
The DNA here is from genome assembly GCA_015342085.1 of Leptinotarsa defecta. NCBI lineage: Eukaryota > Metazoa > Arthropoda > Insecta > Coleoptera > Chrysomelidae > Leptinotarsa > Leptinotarsa defecta. The sequence continues at coordinate 2,215 of WOGO01003627.1, read as the reverse complement.
CTAATATTCCGCGGTATCGACATCGAAGGACTATTTTTTTTCTGCTGTCAAACGGGGAAATTTATCGTAATCGTTTATTGGGAAAGTGTCAGTGGCAGATATTCCACCGGGTGTTATTAAATTTTTCCCTTAGTCATGCCGTCTATGGCAGAATCGTAGATCATAAGAAGAAAATGTAAATTATGATTGTTCATAATAGATTTCACCACTGTTTTCCTTCCCACGCTCCTTTTCAATAGCACAATTTCTGATAAGATTTTTTTCATCGATAATTCCATCTGATTATGGAAAGATTATCAGCAGTCGGGTAGTTCTAATGTTGCCGCAAGATAGAACCAATAGTCAATATTTCTATTTATTTTAGTCATCAATTGATACTTGATGAGTGATGTTGCCAATACTATTTTTTTTCCTCAGGAGCAAATAAGTGAGGTTACTGCAAAAAAAAGGCGTGAGTTGCCGTTAGTTGACATATTATGATTGGGTCTAATTTCAAAAATTATCGTTGCTGATAGTTGATAGATTCGTTCTGTTTTGTTCAATGAATTTCATTTCATCGTTCAACTAATTTTATATTTTTTCAGTCACGCTGTACTCAAAATTCATAAAAATTACTTGATTGTGTCTACTTTTATTTAAAAAAAACTCATTATTTGTCAAAAACAGCAAAAAAATCAATCTAGTGATAAAACAAAGCCGCTTCCCGCTGTCAATCCTTATGTATGCTTAGATCTTTAAAACTACGCGATGGATTTTGATGCGGGTTATTTGATAGATAGAGTGGATCGAGAAAAAGGTTTGTAGAGAAACACTAATGATTTTAGAGGTTTCCAATGTGATGTTGTAAATAAACGCTTTTTTGCGCTAACATTGCAAACGCTGCAGTATTGTATACCTTAAGAAAGTCTACAAAAAAATCCGCGATGGTATATATCTATCCCTTAGAGATAACCCACAATAACCATTTTTTATCCTTTACATTTTTAAGAAGCGATTTTAAGCAAACAGCATTCATTTTTATCCAATCAAGTGCCTTAAATACATTGTGTATTTGACATAAATCAATATGGCCCTCTTCAGCATGTGATTTAAATGAAATATTTTTAGAGATATTACAGATCTAAAATGCAGGGACATAGCGGTTGCGGCGGTACCGGTCGGGAGGCCAGCAGCAAGTGCCAAAAGATTATTCTATTGTTCCATGGTTTTCATTTATAAAATATTAAATGAAATGGCCCCACCATACTTGCTATTATTGATGACTTTCAATAAGGACATTCATCACCATTCTACTAGGCATAACAGTCACATTCATATAAATAGAACAAATATAAGAAATAGTATGAGCAGTTTATTTTTCAAAGGTTTTGTCCGATTCAATGATTTACCTGATTCAATTAAATCTACTCTATCATTGAAGATTTTCAAAAGTGAACTGTAAAAATATATTCATGATGGAAATTGATAAATTCCTATTTGTTCAGTTCAAATTATGTATGTATATAAAGTTGTATTATTTATATAAATTTTGTTGATTATGTTATATTTTAAGTTAGCTAACCTGTATATTAGAAAACTTAATTCAATAAATAAATTCATTATAAATATCGCGTCTAATAGAGTCTAATCAACAAGTTCAAAAACATGAAAAATAGAGATAAAGGTCCTGAAAATATGGATTTTGGTACAGGTAAAAAATTGCTGTTTTTATAAAAAAATAGCTATATATAAAAAAGTGCCATATATTATACAAATATATTATATTATATATTATAATAATTAAAAAACATTATAGCACTTTTTTATATACAGTGTGACCCATTTTTAATGGAAACACCCCCCTAAAATTTGAAGTCGTAAACCGATTTTATTTATTTTTTTTGAAATGTCGAGTACTAAAAGGTCTACCTTGGTTCAAAATTTGAAATGTTTATTGAAGTTTCAGGGCATACTACAATATTTTTTCTTGGTCGAAAATCGGATTTTTTATTAGCGATTTTTTTTATTTTGCAAACATTATTAACAAAGTTACGACAACTCAAAAATTCGAAAACTCACACAGCTAACAGTTACAAAAACACCCTATATCAACAGATATAGCCATGAGAATATTTTGTTTAGTTAGATGGGTGTTCAGTTCATTATGCCAGAGCTGTGAGGCAATGGCTCAAAGAACATTTTCCAAACCGATGGATAGGCCATGGTAGTCCGTTTA
>WOGO01003626.1:0-14127 GCA_015342085.1 Leptinotarsa defecta | reverse complement strand
AGGAGCGTGCACTCTGATTAGCTAGCGAGCTGCGTGAAAGTTTGAGAGCGCTACGTGATAATTTGGTACACTCTGTTAAGTTCAACGCCTAACTTGCTGGGTGACAGGAAACCACGTGACAATTTGATGCATTCTAGTTGCCTGGGCGGTCTGTCTACCCTGTCTGGCTAGCTCACAGGCAACCTTGCTGGTGTGATGACGTCACAGTCTACCTCAATTAGGGCATCACACCAGCCCGGTTGCCACTCAGCTCGCCATACAAGGCAGACATCAGCCAGTTAACCAGAGTATACCAAATTGTCACGTGGTGTCCTGTCACCCAGCGGTGAACAAATCGGAGTGTACCAAATTGTCACGTAGCGTCCTCAAATTGTCACGCAACTTGCCAGCTAGTTAGAGCACATGCTTCTGCATCTCTGTGGACATACATAATTCAAACAGACGACCCAGTCACGTGGCGCACTTTCCTCAAACTGTCATTTTGTCCGGCTCACTTTTTCTTGTCTCAGCACCCGTCATTGGGGAATTAAAAAAGATCGGAGAATTGAACGCTGGGCATCGGCATAGGCTACGTCCTTAGACTGGACACCAACGTGAGAAATTGAAAATAATTGTGAAATAATGATAGTGATAATCTGAAGTATGTTTATACAAGGCGATCAAGGCTGCGAATGATATTCGTGTTTCCAATCAGCAGAGATGTCCCTCCACAGTTTTTTTGAAAGTGCATTTCGATGAAACATGAAATGTTTCGACATGTTTCGATGAAACAATTTTCAATTGAGACTGTAGCAAGAACTGAGGCAAGAAGACGTTTTCCCAAGAGTCAGGTGGAATTTTAGAACGGCATAACCTAAAAGATCAACCGGCATGTTTGATTCTGACAATTCTGGAATAACTGTTCAAGTGCTGTACTTGAAACGGGGGGCTTACAATCTCTATCCATACTTATGATTGGAAGAGAAATGAAATTACTGCTGAATCCATTGATTATATTGATATTATTCACACCAATCATAAAACTCTTAAGGAAACCCTAGGGGTGACTGAGAAAAATGATCCATTAGTCACCGAGTCATTAAATCATCAAGTGGGCACGCATTCTTTATGTACATGCTGAATTCATTTGTTTTTATTTTGAAGTTGAATATTTGAACATTGATGCTCTTATATCTGCCGGTGTTTCGGTTATTATTGTTTACTTCAATTATTTTTCCTGAGATGGTGTTTTCAAGATATTTTGATACTAATGAGTCTCTCATGAAAAAACAGTAGTGTCCTTCTTTCCATAGACAGAACGCAATATCATATTCGTACATGTACTGTCCGTAGTCATTTCAAACTATACCTACTATTCCAATGTGACTTTTTTCAGTAAATCATACTAAACGATTGATTTGGTTTCCAGGTAGTGGAAAATGCGACAAAAATTTATAAAGGTACGAATCCCGAAGTTGATTCCTACTCAGCATTCTGGGACAATTCCAAATTGACAGATACAAAACTAGCATATCAACTGAAGATGCGGAACATCACCGATGTGTACGTTTGTGGGGTGGCGTACGACGTTTGTGTCGGTAAGTAAATCTTGTTAGTTTCACCATTCATTACTCGGAAAGGCTGGATTTATTCATTCGGAATACCAGAATAACTACTGAAGTATTTAAAAAATTAAGAAATCCGGTTTTTGAGGTTATGACAGTTGTCAAGGTGAGCACGCAAAAATAATAAAATTTATGGCATATGTGATTATATGCGCATGAATAATTGTTATGCCATAAAAAAGCAAAGTCAGCAATTATTTAAAATGCTGCAAGCAAAAAGATCCAATCTTCTACATCGATACTGTAATGCAATTATACTGCGCAGTTATGCGAATCAATTCACTGCAGATAAAGAAGAAATCGCACTAGAGGGGTTCTATGTTGTGCCGCCAGGTTTACTGTTTTTGCATGATTGAATGACTTAATAGTGGAAATTACCATATTCAAGGTATGAATGTATACAATATATTTTCTACTGCTTTTTGTATGAATGTGACCAAAGTCTACTGCTGAGCAAGAAAATGACCTACTGGCAACACTTGTCGTGCTAGTATGACTCGACTTCATGATTTACAAAACGTATGAAAAGTAATTATAACTCATTCAAGAACTTGACTCAATTCAACAGCGGTACAAATTTTACTGAGTCTGCTAATTAGTATACTCCATGATGAGCAGATTTCACCAAAGTATAAAACATATGGTCTGAAGCTCATGGTTCGGGAGCTACAAATAATTTGAGATGAAAAAGAGCCACCCTGAATAACTTTTGAAACAATGATTTGCAGGAAAAATAAAAGAAACAGGTCAACAATTATACATGAGGCCACATATTTAAATATTTGTTCTAGAGACAAGTAATATGGAAGCAGTAAATCAGAAAAAGAGATTTTTTATTAATTCATGAATCGAAATCTGATGACTGGACAATGTTAGAAACAAATTTTCTATAATAAATGTTCAAAAATATTTCCACCAACTTCCATACAATAGTACAAGCGAGCTGCCATTGCCGCTCTTACATGGTTGAGAATCTCGGGAGTTATTTCTTTGCAATGCCTCATGATATTCTCTCTCAAATCTTTGATGTTGTTGATTCTATCTCATACACTTCAGACTTTAAATGACACCATAGAAAATCTACAGGAGTAATATCCGGAGACCTTGGTGACCATTCGGTAGGACCTCTTCTACCAATCAAGCAACCAGGAAAATGATCATCCAAAAATTCTCGCACTGAAGCTGCATAATGGGGAGGTGCACCATCCTGCTGAAAAACTATTTCGTTTTCGAATAAATTCATATCCTCCTCAATTGCCCTATTGATGCACAGTATTATTCGATTCTCCAACATATCTAAATATTTATCACCAGTCAAATTATCATCGATACAAAAAGGTCCTATGATGTAGTCACCTAAAATTCCTGCCCAAATATTCAGTTTTTGAGGTGGTTGGGTATGAACTTGACGGTATAAGTGAGGATTCGTATCACTCCGATATCGACAATTTTGCCGATTCACCTCTCCATTCAAATTTGTTTATCCAGAAATATGTTATTGCTGTATTTTCAGACTTAAGAAGAGCTTTTAAGACAATTGATAGAGAAATTATGTTGTTTTAATTGGCTGATTATGGGATCATTGGAAATGTGGTACAATGGTCAGTGTAAATAATCACAATAGTGTAAATAATCACAATAATAACAATAGAAAACAGAAAGTCCGTTTTAAAGATGCACCATCAAATGAAAAAGACATTGATGTAGGTGTTCCCCAAGGTAGCGTTCTGGGCGCACTTATTTTTGTTTTATATTTGAACGATATTGAACTTTTTATTGAATCTGAGTTCATAAATCTATTTGCTGATGATATGTTGCTTATGTGTAGCGATATGAATTTAGATAGAGCTATTCATGAAATGGATAGGATTTTAGGAGCGGTAAATTCGTATTTATGCACTAAAAAATTGAAGTTAAATGTAACAAAAAAAGCAATGATATTCATCACGAAATATAAATACAGTTCTCTAGATATCAACGGTATGAACCTCAATATCAATAACCAAAAAATTGAAATTGTGTCATCAGTCAAATACCTTGATTTTCAACTGGATAATTTTTTGAATTTTGACAATCACTTTGAATATATACATAAGAAAATATCGAAAAAACTATATTTTTTTGGTAGAGTAGCACAAAATTTGTCAATGCAGTCCAAAGTAACAGTTTACAATACCATTCTTCAACCACACTTTGATTATTGTGCGTCATTATTATTTTTATTCAACCTCAATAAATTAAATATGCTACGAAAACTACAAAATCGAGGGATGAGAGTAATCTTGAAAACGAATCGCCGTACTCCCATAAAAAGTATGCTTGATTATTTGAAATGGTTATCAGTTGAAAGTAGACTTTACTATTTTACAATGACTCTAGTATACAAAATTGTAAATGGAATGACACCAGAATATTTCAAACATTACATCAAATTCAATAAAACCATTCATAATTATAATACAAGAAATTCCAATAATATACATATAAACAGACTGGCAGTCGGAATTACCATGAATTCGTTATAAAGGGATTCCACGAGATCAATGAACTACCGGAAGAAATAAAAAAAATATCCATTTTAAAAGATTAGTCTAGTCTAATCTTATATGGATAAAATTTGTAGGATCCTGAAAAAATTTGTACGATTGATTCCCGATTATCGAGATACCTTAGTAAGAGAATGTGAATTCATCAGTCCAACGTGCCCTAAAACTGCAGTACAAATAGCTCCTGAACGGTTATGCTTTTCATTGTTAACAGATACGGTTTCCATTAATTTGTTCAATAATTCCGAAACGTATTTGTGTCGTACATTTCTTCCTGAATGATTATCATTGAGCATACGGGCAGCAGCTCTAGCACTATTTCCATTCTTGTAGTACAAACTCACTATTTCAATCCGTTCTTGAAGCGTATAAACCATTGCTTCTCAAGAATTCACAAAAACAGATACACCAATTGTAACTTCACCTAGTAGGTAATTGTTATTATTGAATGAGACAAATACAAAATGAAGAGTTTATCGAATTTAAAAATAAAAAAAAAGACTTTTTTGAAGTATACTTCACAAAAACACCTATGAAATAGATTGTACAGAAGTTCATTCAGGCAGGCTCGTTTTCAACTCAAATAATTTTTGGCTTCCAAAGTATGAGTTTCAAACCATAATGTTTTCTACTTTGTTAGTACAAACAAATTATTTGATAGAGGTTCTTGGTATTTCTTGGTATTTTTCACTCTTTATATGAAGATGTCCAGGATGTTGCCCTAACTCGTCTCGGGGTTGCAGTTCATACCAATTTGTAAAATTTCCAATTTTATCAAAAGAAATAATGTTTTTTCAAAATCTACACTACTGTGCTAGCGAAAGATGTTGTGATTATATTTTTTCAAAAAATGTTATTGCACGAAATTCCTATGTTAAGTTACGAAATATATTTGCATACCACTCTAGATGTCAGTCTTTATAAAAAATTATTAGTATCTTTCGAATAACTACACGATTATGAAAATTTGTCAATAATTATAACATTGATTTCGTTGTTTCAGGCGCAACCGCAATTGATGCCATCTCCAGTGGCTTCCGCACCATCTTGCTTGATGACTGCTGCAGAGGAGTGGATTTGCTAGATATCGAAAAGACGAAGAATACTGTGATAAAGAACCATGGGGTAGTTGTCAACTCGAACCGTGTAAAGAATATGGTCGAGGGCAATGACCGAAGACCGGAACTTGGATATAAATTAGCATTAAATCTAAAAGAACAAAAACAGAATTCTGTTTAGTAATATGTAACGGTACTTAATTGATTCAGAACAGTGTCTGACACTTGGCATTTGTTTATAGTTTTGTGATAATTCATGTAATTCGAAATTAGGTTTCGGAGATGTACTTATAGAGTAAGTGTTGATTAGATTATTATTATGCGGTTAAATTTACAGTCGCTCCTAATGCTTCCTCTTCAGTTCCTAGAAATAGTAGAGTAGAAGTACAGAATCCACTGTGACCATGAGTTCATTCATTCAGGACACTGTGAATGAGATCGAAGGCTAACAATATCCCAATGTATCAGTGGAATCATTGTATTCAAATCAATATCACCTGTTTGATACCAGTGTTACGTTAGACTATGGTATTCAACTAATGATTATAACTTACAATTTTATGTTCAACAGGACATTACATGCTGTTTGACCTCACAGGAAACTTGTTTTGGAATAAGATTTCTGATTTGTTCTGCTCTCATGGTTTTTTTTTGATACCTATAGTTGATAATCATCATTGCTCTTAAAGAATTGAGTAGATACATTTTAGAAAGGCAGAAATAGACTTGAAATAATATATTATTTCGATGACAAATTATTTTAAATAGTAAACTGATCTTGAATAGGTATCTATATTCTGATAGAAGCATTCAATATAAAGAATTATAGAAGCGACATTGTTTTTCAATTATTTTCGATATTTCACGTCAATATTTCTTTCATTTGCTTCAATAATTAATTTCAATATATCATAGTCGTGAATCTGTTGAACAATTCACATCCATTCTCTTCGCTTTGTCGTTTGTATTTACTTTTCAATACGGATGTCAAATGTTTCCTTCCCTATCTTAACCTTTGAACGGGTGAAGGTAGTGTTTCTATCAACACTGTTTCACTTTTGAAAATTGGATCAGCCGCCTCTCAAATTCCATTATTGTGCAGAAGTTAATAGAAAACACTTCGAACATTATACATTGGGATGAAATTTAGAGCGTATTGAGTTGAATTTTCTTGAATTTATGATGTTTGAAGATTCTTGAAACGAATATAACGCAACTGATCAGTCAGGAACGGTTGATTCGAATTCCAGAAAAAAAAAGAGTGATGAAAAGATAACTGAAATGTTAATAGAATGAGGAAGCTCAAAAACTTCCATCCAAATGAAAAACTGAAACTAATACTGAAAATAATACATTCTTACGTGAATTTTGTCCGACTTTCTTTCATATCGTGTCCATTTCAATTTTGGACAGTATGAAGATATTATATCTTCTTGAATTATTGTAATGAACAACACGCCGATACTTCTTCATTATTCTGTAGCATCTTGATGAATACATTACAAAAGCTTTTGCTCCAGATACTCTTTTCATGAAAATCATTGCGGTTGATTTATGAATGAAATCATATGCGCGTAAACTCAACTGATTTCTTTGTCATTCAAATAGATACTCAATGGGTTTAGCAGCATATCCACAGATTTTTTAGAAATTCTGAAACATGTAATCAATTCCGCATCATCTCAGAGAGCAAGATAATCTGGTATCTCCCTGAATATTTGTGGCTTTCTGGGAACTTTTACCATATTTATAATGGCTTCTTTCCCATCTGACAGGAGTTTCTCAAATACTCGTATATCGACAAAATTATCAATCATAATATCTAACTTATGGAAAATATGGTAAGAGATAAAATTAACGCAGTCCAATCACCAAAACACTGAAAGACTATTTGAATATTTCAAATTCATACCAACTCCCACGCATCAACTCAATATTAATCATCTAGTGCCTGATGGAACTTTTTGGGTAATAACACTTTCATACCTCTCTCAAAACAACAGAAAAGTATATAATTAGCAACCTGTTATAATATTTATAGCAGTGTACTTACATTCGCGCTACAGAGAACTTATTCAGTTCCACTAAACATAAAAAAGTATGTAAACTGATAAAAATATTAATTTTTCCATAGTTGGACACTAAAAGTGTCCAACTATGGAAAAATCACTTACTGTAGTGCATTCACCTACTGTAGTGCATTCACCTACTGTAGTGCATTCACAACATAAATAAATTCTACATGTCACGGACTGTGGACAGTAATATTTATTAACATTTCCATGGATAATACGCATTCCCAATCTGATCTTTAGTTCAACTTCTGATCCATCCACCGTTTATGTTAACCTACAGTCGTCACGCGTTAGTCCAAAAATTCTCCTTTGATCGGAATCTGTTATCTTTTCAGCTGTCAAATCTTTTCAGTTTTCAAATCCATAGTTTAAACTCCAATCGTAATTGAAACTTCACCTATTAAACAGGCTTTTTCAATCCTTACCCTGTAACATGTTTCAAGGTACAGAATGCGTTGTGTTCCAAAAAACAAGAGGGTGTATATCCTATGAAAATAATGGCCAACAACAATACCCTCTATCGTAAAACACTCATCAATAACTACCCAATCCAAACGAGGTGTCAAATGAAAATATTTACTTCTGGAGGATTGTTCAGAATTCTTGGGTTTCTTGTTGAATACTCTTCGTGAGCAAAAAATAGCAAAATCAATATTCCTGACCGCTCTAGATTTAATGAATCCATACAGTCTATTTCGTCTTGTGTTTGTGAATCTTTTGCTGGAATAATCCTCACTTGTTTACTTTGTAGTAAATGTTCACGAGGTAGCAAAAACGTATGTGAATTTCTGGAACTTCAAGTTTGCTAATATGACTAATAACCAGTCCATGCAAAGCTTATTGTTAAATCATCTGAAAATGGAACTTCCAACAGGTGATGATCGATTGTATTGCCAAACATACGCCAAACTGTTATAAGAAAAAACAAGTATATCTGAGGCACCAGTCAATCTAATAATCACACTATGATCTTCAAACACGACTCAACTTCTGACGGAAGCACTAAACTCTTACGAAGGTTCGTTATAGATGAACACTTCCATCTAGCAGACCACTATTATACTTCTCATGTAGTTACTGGTCACTGTAGTTCTGGCGTTGAATCTGGTCATTATTATGCATTGGTCAAAGACGAAACGGACTGGTTTAACTTTGACGATAGTCGTATCACTAAGTGTTCTGGCGATGTATTGAATTTATTGGAGCCTCTGGAGACACCCTAAATTTTGTTTTAGGAAAGAGAGAACATTGGCAGATCAAGATGTGGTTTTTATGGGTTTTCCTGCAGCTGAAAAATTAAATGCGCCACTGGAATCAATGAAGTCAGTCGCCCCGGAGGGCCAAATAATTTTTATTGTTCTTTAACAATTTCATGATTTGTATTGAATATAAAATAGTATTTTAAGTTTATTGGTCATTCAGTACATTATTTTCAATAACAAAGAGTACGGCTTGAACGACCTCAGGCTGACACAAGAGCTTCCTAGTGGCTACTACTAAAAGATAGTTGATTTTAAGCCCGGTAGGTGACACTAGTAGACGAAAATAAAACCTGTTTCAAGATATACTGGGCTCAAGGTATAATACTTCTGAGAAACTTTCTATGAGGAAGCTGGAAGTCATAACATCGAAATTTAGTTTCTAAGCCCACATTTTAGACATCAGACGACTCAGGAAAACTCAGGAAAAAAAGACCAAGACTGTCCATGTTTCCGATGACACGAGATTTTTCCAAGGATATATGACTTCAGAAGTAGATCGCCTTTCCTTCCGGAAACCTCATCCGAACTTGTGCGAACTAAAGATTAATGAGGTTTTACCTTTAACTGTGCGATTCCTAGCATAGATTGGATGACAGCAATAAAAATCGATCGTCCAGCCTTCGGGCTTGAAACACCGTTCCACATAGGGGTCGATTGAATCGGTAGAATAACCACTCATGCTATCCAACCAGAACATAATGAATAATTGCTTTCTTCATAATTTTTGATATTACTGATAGTGAGGAAAGTAGTTTATAGTTCTTTAAAATAGTTTTCCTGCCTTTTGGGTACAAGTTAAAGAACATACAAATGACTGGAACAAGTTGATTGAAGCATGTTTCAAGTGTGAAGCATGAATGAATACTTTGAATGCCCAAAGATACCTCCATTTCTTTCAATAATAAATTACCTATAAAAAATGACTTCTCTTAAAGGTTTTTCAACATTGATAAGCTGATATTTGAGCGTCGATGATGGATTTAATGAAGTCCAAAACGTTGGCAAAAACTGAATAATTTTTGGTTCCTTTCCCAACTAATAAGCATTTGCAAATATCATTTGGAACACCAAACCTCGCGAAATTCCGAACTTATTTGGGAAATTTTACAGTGAATAATATAAAATATCAATGCATTGTACTGTAATTGTTTTGTGATACATGCTTTCTGAGTTCGTCCTTCATTCATAAATATTTCAATCAATAATTTTATTGGCCAATCATTCGTATGAACTTGCCCTCAAAAGAAAAAGGCAATTACCAGCCTATTAAAATGAGTACATTGAGTTTATAATAGAAAGTATTCCCCGTTTTTGTTAGTGTAGCAGTAATGCAAACGCATGCAATAACTTATATTATGCAAATAAAAGTAAAAGGCAAGTATAATTTCCACACGAACTCTCGCGGTTTGTTTTTTGTCGTTTCCAAATAATTATCTGCGCAATTTTCATATAATCACATAGTATGAACAGCAGATATTGAAAATTTTCACAGATTTTCATCAAAGAATATGATGAATTGGTCGAAAGTGAATAGCTGAACAAAAGGAAAGAAGTATCCACTTTTTTTTGGTGTCATCGGCATTGATTAAATTGGTCATAAGCCTCGTGTCCTGGATATGCAATGTTAATAACTCCTAGTCACCTAGGGGGCATCATGGTTATTCGCAGTCCGCCAGCCATGTGACGTTGCAGAATCATCCCAACTTCAACTGGATAAACTCTCCCGAGAAAAATATATGGTCGAGGTTTGGATCGAACTCACGACCTTTCAGTCGTGAGTCGTTTTTTTTTATTATCGGAAACATTGTATTTCCAATCTAGAATATGGGAAAAATTGTAAAGTTAAAATCCGCCCCACTAGCCTGCCCCTGAATAAGGGCATGCACTCTCCTTATGAGACCATGGTCCGATCAACATGAAAACTCGCATTGTGACTTGTGGCGCCCTCTACTGCTATGTGCGAAACTCAAAGGTGCGCATGCGCTAATTTCCACTTATTTATTGTTATTCTTCCTGATAGAAATGTTTGTAAACATGAATGGCTTTACTTAATACGATGTCATCCTCTGAGAGTGATAATGATCCAGAATGGGTGCCAGTGGAAGTAACAAGAACCGTTTCTGGCGTATCAGTTCGTGCTGAGTAGGTAAATTGGCATAAGATTAAATGTATTGCCATGATACGAGAAAATGCTATTATATACTTGGGCAATGAGTAGAAACCTACTTCATGGTTCATATAAATGCAAGAAAATGCAGGTTAGATCAGGTTATGTTAGGTTATGTTTCTAATCCTTGTCTAGCCATTTTAAATAACTTTTTATCAAAAATTTTGAAAAAACAAATCACTTTTTTGCACCTTCAGAATATTTCTTTTGACTCATCATACTCTATTATGTCCACTGTGATGATTTGATTTTGTTTCGACTATGGTCCCATAAGGAACTCTTACCTAAGACACTTGCCTCAATTTTCAGGAAAGAAAGATTTTTTGTGTAAAGAGATACTCTCACCTAAGATACTTGCCTTAATTTTTAGGAAATAAAGGTTTTTTTCATGAAACAATGTTGTGGAAGATAACGTTTATGAAATATTTTCAACGATAACATATGAAAGAGCAGGTATATACATTTGAGTACAGCTGACTTTTCACGAAAGAAACAACTATCTATTTCTAGTTATCACATTGAAACACTATTACAAAATCCAAGTTTTACCTACATGATGTTCTTATGTATTATGAAATCTGTTTCATGCATGAGAAACCAGTCTTCCGTTGAATATTACGTTCATCTTCTATATTGCCGCAGGCCATAAAGAGTTTGTATCGCCCATTATATTACATGCCATTTTCTCACAATGTTCGATAAAATTGAATTGGATTTCAACGATTTATATTCGTTATATCGCGAAAGGATGAAACTTTTTCCTTTGGTATGTTGACTACAAATATTTCACTGTCACTAACACCGTCTTTACAAAAAATGTTGACTGATTACGATACACTATCTCTGGATGGAACAAACTATTTTTGGTGAAAACTGACTAAATGATAAATTAATTGCAAAATAGCAAGGTGTCGCTTGAATTGGTCAAGCCACACCTGTATCATGTGTTAGCAGATTATGCATTTGTTGTTTTACTTCACAGTTTTAGTGAAATGAGGACTTGTTATAAAGCACTTCCTTGAAATTCATCGGAGAGAAAGCAAGGAAATGTATATATTTATTAACCAGTTCATTTAATCAAATCTACATATTTCAATTATAAATTCAACTTCACCACCTCAGATTTTGATGAAATAGAAACATTAATAAGTTATAATTATATCTAATGAAATGGACTTTAAACGTTCAAGCTAGTCTCGAATATACCTACACAGTAGGTTGTGGACTGACGCCTATCAGAAAACAACTACTACCCTGGCTAATACTACGACGGGCGTTGGATTATATCCGACAGGCGTCAGTGCAGGAATCTTCACTGAAAATTTCCTGCATATGCAATTGGCAATACAACTAGAAGAGTCGACCTTCAATTTTGGAACGGGCACACTTGCAGACCGGTTTCTGGCTCATTAGCTACTCATCAGTGCAAAAAAGTGGCCATCATTGACCTAAAGTTCGCTCCAACTTAGGAAGAGGAATGAAATATTCTGAAAGAATTCCGATTTTCAATTATGGAATATCATTGACTTTAGATCGATGATGACCACTATCCCGCACTGACGAGTGGCTAATGAGTCCAAAACAGGTCTGCAAGTGTGCCCGTTCTAATACTGAAAGTTGATACTTGAAGTTAATTGCATATGCAGGAAATTTTCTGTGAGGATTCCTGCACTGACGCCTGTGGGATATAATCCAACACCCTTCGTGGTATTAGCCAGGCAAGTAGTTGTTTTCTGATAGGCGTCAGTCCATTCAACCTTCTGTGTAGGTATATTCAAGATTGGCTTGAATTGGCTCAACATCGCGTTCACGCAGTTATTTTTATCAAATAATTTTCATGGTTATTCTTCAATCGAGGACCGCCTGCTCGGTAGGTACTGATGATGCCCAACAGGCTGGAACAGTTGTCTAACGGTGGCCCTTAAATTGGAATGAAATTGAGAATGATCGAAATAGTACTCATATATTTATATTGATCGTCTTCTAACTGGGCATGTCTATAGATGAAACCATTCGATGATGACTTTTGAATAGTTTTGTTAAGGATATTCACAAAATAAATTGAAAAGATTTTATGTGGATATTTGTACGTGAAGGTACAATTTTATTTTCTTTCGAAAATCCCCCAAAAAAGATGGCTAGCACTTGAACCCAACAAAGATTTTTTTTTCAAAATTCAGAACCATGATATTTGTATTGTAAACATATGATCGAAATTAACTAAATTCAAGATCTAAATCATGGATGAACTAAACTCATTCGGAGGGAAATATCTGCAAAATTTTGGAGTCAAAGGAAACATATTACCCTCAGATGATTTGGAAAAACGTAGGTATGTATTTTTAATACCTCAGGCAAAATACAATCTGATATTTTCAATATTGTCACACAGCATTCTCGTTTACCAGACCTCACACTTCTAGAATATCATTCCAGGTTGCGAAGAGGGCTTTTGATTTCAATTTTGATAAGAATATCGAGAACCGGGTGGATATAATGTCTATTTTGGTAGGTTATTTAATGTTGTGTTTCGTTAGTTCTAGTAGAAAATAAAATTCTGAGCATTGTCACTTAATCTGTCTGATGGCAAGTAGCCTGGAGGTGACATATTTCGAACTCTTCTCGCTCGATAAACAATAATTTCTTCTCCATTCTCTTCACAGTTCTCTCCTACTTCCTTTCTGGTTCCGTACTTCTCCATTATTATTCGTGAAATATGAAAAATGTATTGTTTCAAAAGCGATATACAGGTTAGGTTAGGGTTAGATCCAAAGTGAGTGGGTCTATTCGACCCTCCACCGCAACCCGCAAGGGTTTATTATGACTCAAACCTTTCAACACTCGATCAAATAAACGAAGCCGATTAGCTTATATGGTAAGTGGCCTTTCAGGTGGGATGGTAAGAGTATGGCTCTGCCGAATTCTAAAAACCTGATTCGGTGCCTAATGGAGCAGAAACAAACTGTGTGCTCTGCTGTTTCATCATTTTCCAAAGAGATGCGACACATACTGTTTTCCGACAGTCCGAGTCTCTGTAAATGTGGATTCAAATGACAATGACCTGTGAGAAGGTCTGTTAGACATTGTAGTCCAACGACTGTTTGATATCAAGCTCCGAAGGGTAAATAAACGTCTTGGAGTGAGCCAATCCTGGAAGATTCTGCCAGAAGTCCACAAATCTTCTTACCATCCAGGTGTTCAATTTTTGTTTGGCAAAGCCTAAAGCGATGCCAATGACAGGTTCTAGTCCGATGAAGCTGCTTGCAGCACCTTCCTTTGCAAGGGAGTCTGCAGCCTTATTGCCTTCCAGAGCAGTATGTACAGGAATACAGGCCAGAGATAATATGTTAAGTCTTCTTTTCGAGGAGAGTCGTTTAGTAATTTGCTACCAATTTAGACGTTGCTCGGTAGGAGC
>WOGO01003625.1:0-14130 GCA_015342085.1 Leptinotarsa defecta | reverse complement strand
AGAATATTGTGTTCAAAAAAGTTTTGTTGGCCCTAATTTTTACACACGCTCAACAAAAGTAAAGCCGCAAAAAGTATACCTAACTAATGATAATACTTCTTAACGCAAGCGGAGCCGCGGGCAAAAGCTAGTGTAGAATATATAATTCAAGGAAGTAGATAAGAGCACAATATACATTGATGAGCTAATTGGTATCAAACATGTTTTTTTTTCGATATCTTTATATTGTTTCATCTACTTGAATAATTAAAAAATAATTCACACAAATTCAAGAATTCCTCTGTTGAGTTATCCAGTTTTTTTGTAGGTCTTCAGGATTATAATCAATAACAAAAAAATAATTGGACCCAAAATTGATCCCAGCTCCATCTCATAATATTTAGAGTGATGCTCATCTTCCCAGAGAGCATATATGACATCGGTCATGACAAACATTTTTCACGAAAATCAAAGAATTGAAATTCAATTTCGACTACCTCTAGGATTTGAATATCAAAAGTTTTGGACGAGGCAAAAAACTGCAACCCATTATCATTTTTATCTAGTGAGATATACTTGAAAAATATGTATGAAATACTTTCGGTGCTACATAGTCAATAAGGTTTTATTTTATGAGTGAAAAAGTTTGCGAAACGAGTGAAGCGAGTTGTGCAATATCACGAACAAAATAAAACTTACTTTTAAAACAAATATCATACAAAGTTTTTTGTACAACTGTCCTGTTGTCTTGTTAGTTAACTATTTTCATGTTATCGCATTTGCTGTGGAGTGGCCGTGTCAGGTGACGCCGAATCACCTGGTTACCAACCAACAGTATTGTTTGCAGCTCTCGCGTTTTATTTAGAGTCACATTTATAGTTCCTGCTGGTGTTTAATGTATATAACACATGTGTAACAGAATTTAATTGTATCTATATCTATTGTTGATAATAAAACTTCCTTGAAAATTGAGTAATTATGTTTTGTTTATTGCAATTTGGTCGAAAAAAATCGTGTTAAAACTATTTTAACATTAGTGTTAGAAATATTTTCAACACTCTACTTTGTAAACATCATCTTTTGATATTCTTGACAACCATCAAAAAATGTCACTTTTATTGACAGTTGTACAAAAAATAGTTTTTTGATATATTCGATAATTTGAAAGTTAAAATTAAAAATGCCATTATACATTTTGATTCGATTTCTTATTGGACTTCGAAGTTTTGTTCAGATACTACATATGCAAATGTAGTTACTGAAAAATATGGGTAAAACAATTCCCAGTGATTTCGAAATACAACCTGTCTTTCTTTTCCATTACTCTCTTCATCACTTGGAATTTTCTGCCCCATTTTCAGCGAACAAACAATAAGAAATTTCCTGTACAAATAGGAAACTAATCAAACCTTCTAGATATGTACCCACTTCCCAACCCAATCAGTATGTTATATGACGCACATTCAGTTACTTTGTGAGTTGTTTGAGCTCCAAACAACTTTAATTTGGTGAGTAAACCATTTCTTTCCGATCGTTGATTAGGTACTATTCCCATCAAACTTTTAATTAAATGAAGTTGATTCGTGAAACCAGGTGAACTTTGAAAGTTTCAGTTTTACTTTCTTTGCTATATGTAATTTATACACAGTGCTTCCAATGGACCCCTCACCTATGAGGAAAGTAATTTAAACATCAAATAGCAAACTACTTCCTTTGATGACCAGATAGATAAATTTTTTGGTGCTCTGCTGCGGACTGAATCAGTTTTTCAGAGTTTGGAACCACACTTATACCATCTGACCTGAAAGATCACTTACCAAATAAACTAATCGGTTTCGTCAAGGAGCTGGGTTTATTTGGTCGAGTTTGAATATGTGTGAGCCACAATAAACCCTTGCGGGTTGCGGTGAAGGGTAGAATAGGCCCACTCACTTTTGACCTAACATAACCAAATTCAAATTTATGTTCCAGCTATTGCAAGGATTAAACTATTCATACAATGAAACCTATAACAAAATAAGGGGCAAATACATATACATACCCCTACTAGTTTCTGGAACTGATGAAAAAATTGGAGAGTGTTAGCAGGTGTTTGCAACATGTTTGTTTGTATATAGCTCGTCCAGTTTTCAAATACGTCACTTTTAGAAACCGCTCTCATATTCATCAATGAAGATAAATTCGGAGAAGCATTACACGGAGTTACTTCTCCTAAATCACCAGCACTTGAACCGCTAAAAAATATATTCAGTAATAAATGTATGAAACGTAAACAAATGTAAAATGAATTATTCATTACTTGGAAAAAACCTTTCGGGCCTTCCACTTCCTTGATATATCAAGAGTGGGTAACTTCCACACAAAGATAAAAAATTAAATACTTCAATAATAGTTTCGGAAAATGTGTAGATCATGCACAGAAGTTTCTGAAACATAATGAAAGAAAAATTGATCTGGAACACTTAAGGCTGGAAGGTGAGCATTTGATAGTTTTTGTGACAATGATAAGAAGCAGAAGTAGCATATTCATCACTTGAAACAATAATTAAAAATGGATATATGAAATACATAAATTCATCAATTCACGACCTAATTATTTTTCTTAAAAAAACCGAAACAAAATGAGGTAACTTTACATATTTCGATATTACCAAAAAAGTTTGGCAATTTTTTTCAATATATTTGTAAGCATACTTCTTCATTTGTTCACTGTCATCGAAAAATCAGAATTAAATATTTCCTTTTTTCATTACCAGTGTTCGATCAATTCATCGATTATATCAAGTTCTTGAGCCAATGAATGTTTCGAAATCAACGCAACTGTTAACACATACTGGAGACTAATTGAGATTCAAATGAAATAAATTTAGAAAACATCTTTATGCATTTATTATTTGTCTAATTATAAACATATATCATTTGTAATGAAATATTCAGTTTTGACTATAACTCTTTACTTGTAGACACTGTCATCAAAAATAATTTCATTGTTAATTAATCAATGACTTAATTTAACAGCTTTTAAGATGATTGGATTAAAGTCATCTGGACTCGCGTTTCATTATAGTCATATTTTATATTTACAGTCTGACCATTAACATACTCTTTCAGAATACATTTACATAGACTGTTGAAAAAATAAGGGTTGCATATATTCGATTACCAAATTTTTTTATGTTTTATGTTCAAAAGTTGCACACACTTTTCAGAGAAGGTGCTAGTTCGTAATTTTTTGACCAAAAACAACACTCCAAGCATGCCTCGGCCACCGTATTCACCAGATTTGGCCCCTTGCGACTTTATCCTATACCCATGAATGGACAACGTTTTGCGGTGATGGTGAAAATAATTTCCGAATCACTGAGAGAGCTCAAGGATATACCAAAAAGTGAACTGTCGGGGAAGAACAAAGTTGCTGCAACAAATATGCTTGCTGTTCTAATCTTACTCTACTCGTTTGGAGTAGTGAAGTGGACTCGGGAGGAGCTGAATCAACTCGACGTAAAGACCAGAAAAATGATGCATCTCCATAGAAGTTTGCATCCCAAATCGTCCGTTCCACGGTTGTACTTCCCCCGACAACAGGGAGGCCGTGGGCATTGGGTTTGGAGTGTCTACATGATAGAATGGTACTGGATATAGCCTGTGAAGTCGTCAGGAGTTTGGATCCCTTTCTCGGCATGGTCCATGACCATGAGAGAGCAGGAATTGGAGCATTTCTCTTCAGGGCAGCTGCCCGAGTAGCTGATGAGCTCGGTTCAGTTTTCGACACTGAAGGAGGTGACCACAACTCTGTCACCGAGTTGGAACCCGTTCAGCAAAAAGCTCATATAAAAGCCACAGAGATCACCTCACTTCTGCGGAAACACAAGAATAAGCCAATGCATGGGGTCTTCTTCAATAACATTGAAGACCTTGGCTTATCAAAGCGCTTGACTTTCGCTTTTCTCAGGTCGAGTGGGCTGAAGTCGGAAACTGAGGGATTCATCATGGCTTGCCAGGATGGTGTCTCCAACACCTTAGTCTACAGCAGTCGTGTGATGGGTATAGAGGTTCCTGACACAAGGTGCAGGGCCTGCCGCGAGGCGCCCGGGACCCTAATGCACTTGCTATCAGCATGTCCAGCATATGCGGTCCCGTTCTAGATCCATCGACATAACGCGGCCCTAAGAGTGTTATATTACCATATACGGCACTCTTACGGTATTGACGAGACACTGGTGTTGCCCTATGATCCGGGGGACGAGAAGTGCCGAATTTATTGGAACTACTCGTTCCCCACCCTCAGGCTCATACAAGCTATGAGCCTCATGTAGTCCTTTTCGACTACCAGAGCAAGGCGATATTTGTCGTGGAGTTTTCAGGTCTTAAAGAGACAAATATCGTCAGAAAAGATGAGGAAAAACAGGTAAAATATCGAGATTTTTTCATCGAACTCGGCAGACTCTATCTGGATCACTCTGTCAAGATGGTTGTTGTGATTATTGGAGTCCTTGATGGAATCATATCGGCTTGCCGCACTAAGGATGAAATCTTAGCCGCATAGATGCAGAAGGCTGTCATTCTTGGCTCACTGCACTTGCTCAGGGCACATGATTCTCTGACCCAATGATCACTCACCCCACGGTGTGGGGTAAGTGATCACACTACGGTGAACAAAAATAAAAATAATAATGTTTATTCACTAAGAAAGAAGTACAAAATAGTGTACATGATTGAGGTGATGTAAGCAGATGAAATAACTCCATATATGAATATTTAATTTGGTGATATGCGTATATGTCTACTCACATACACACATAAACAATTACAAGAAGCAAGAGTATACATTTAGAAAATTCACATTGAAAAAGCCTCAGAAATAGCAAAAGCTGTTTGTACGTGGCGAAACGCAATTTGATTTCACACTTTTTCCTTATTGTAACACTAAAATGGAAAAAAGGATTCTAAAATAAGTATATATGGAATATTCAACATTCACAAAATAATATTTGTGTTACATGAAAGTATAAGTTTACTGTGATGTAAAAAAAACAAAAGGTAGGTATTTACATTTTGCGGTGGCAAAGCCATTGAAATGGTGTAAAGATAAAAATCATTTGAATGGATCCTGTGGAAAATAAATATATACATATTAAAATCAGGGAATAAAAAGGATTTGGGGTGTATAATGACCTGTAATTCATACTTAATTATTTTGGTCGAATATTCTTCGAATGTTTTCACGATGAGGCCTGGTAATGAATTTTTCGAGTGTATTTTTCATGTGCTTGGTAGATTCATAATTTTGTACATCTTCTGGTGAGGAATTGAACACCTTTGGGCCCAAAAATTCACGAGATCTCTGTCGGAGTCTTTTAAATGCTAATGCTACCGTGTATTGGTTTTTGTGTCTTGTAGTATATGTATGGTTGGGACTGGTGAGTTTTGCGTTTTCTTTATAATTATGCAATGCAAGGGTTTTGAAAAACAGTTGCCTCACATCGAATATTTCTGATTCTTTATATAATTCGTCACTGTTGTATCTTGGTGGTTAATTCGGCATCATTTTCTTGTGTTTTCTCTGGTACAAGTAGATTTTGGACACTCCTTCCCATTCAATAATGCAATATATTGAGTGGCTTTGCACAAGGCTGAATTTTTTTTTCCTTTCTGATCCATGATGTCTTTGAGTTGCCGGAACTGAAATAGGATACTTCCTAATTTTTTCACTGAATAGTTTATATGAAAATTTCATCTTAAATGAGAATCTGTAATAACTGACAAATACTTAATATTTGTAGATGAGAGTATTTGAAATTCATTTTGGATTATTAAGATTTGATACGGTGGTAAAGAGGGTCTGATTTTGCATAATAACCTCTTTTACGCTTAATAAAATGAAGCTCTACCACACTACTTTCTTTCAGTTTGACAATGGGTAAATGATAGCTTTTCTGGCAGGTAAATCCACTCAGTTGCCAGTAAACCACTAACGAGTACATATGACACAAATGTATTCACACTAATACTTCGTCAATTATGATACAGTATTGAGAATAATACTCAGTGTAGTTGAATGGAAACAAAAATGTTTGATTTTCATTTTTCTTCCAGGTATTACACGCAAAGCTCTCTTTTTCACTTCATCATCAAAAAGATTTTCGAGAAAGACATTTTTAGTAGACAAAAATTATTAATCAAACTTTAAAACTTCATCAGTTTCACTTGTCATACTGTTCAGTGATGATTCCAAAATATAAATAAACTGTTATTAATATAAGTCCAGATCAAAGCTATTGTACTCGTCCAACAGGGGTCTCAGTACCACCAAAAAAATTGTTCGAAAGATGAAATAATGAAGGGCTGCTATAAATGAATTTCTCCAATGACTGGATGAAAAGTTGACTCAATGAAAAAAAAAAGCAAGGTTTATTTGAATACCCATTCCGGATGAGGTATTACCAGTCTAGGTAAGAGTCTTCCTCAATGATGCGCATCCTGAGTTGTGTGTATTTCCTCCGAAAATATGTATGACTCTGAGCCCATTCAATGTCACTAACAGAACCTTCGAAATATTAGGTGCCCTTTCATCATAGGAAGCCTTGTCACGGTAATGGTGAGCTTTTTGAGCATCTTGAGCAGAATATGCATAACGCATGAAAATAAACTTTTTTCATGGTAATTCAGCAAACGCTTGAGCTCAGACGATGATTCATACAAAGAAGAGAATAAACCTACATGGTCAATTCTGTAGTATCGTCATATAGAAAGGTTGTGCGGTCATTATGGTGAGGATCTTAAACTTCCAACAACCTGAATATCAGCCAATCAACTGTATTTTCTTCAGAACGCCTATATGACTGCCGTTGATGATATTCCAGAAACTATTCCACGGACTCAATTCCAGAACTACACATCCCCGCCTTGTTACCTGTTTTCACAAGAGAATTCAGGCCCTGGTGTCAGAGCACAAGCTTTGTCTGTCCACCGTGGTTAGGTTAGGTTAGTGAGTAGGTCTATTCGATCCTTCACTGCAAACTGCAAAGGTTCATTGTGGCTCACATCCATTCACACTCGACCAAATAAACCCAGCTTCTTACCGAAGCCCACCCTGGACTAGATTTCAAGTATTTTGCAGTGTTTCACTCTTGCTGTTATCGGCTTTGTCAAGAGGCTGGATGTATTTGATCAATTTCAATTATGTATGAGCTACAATGAATCCTGATGGGTAGTCGTTGGATGATCAAAAAAGTGTCACCGGCTTTCTACCAAACTGTTATCCAAAACACATTTTTTGAAATGTTATTTGTTCATCATTTTCAATTTTGTTCAACCTGTTTTCATGCACCCGTTTCATTTTTCTCAACACTGACCAACCCCTTATTTTTCTGTGAACAAATAACTCTAGAATCTTTGACTTGGCAACATGATCTATATATTATGTGGTTTCAAAGAAGCTCCGCTTGATGCTCGTTCTTCCGGCTATAACTAACACTTTGATGATGCTAGATGTAACAACCTTTGTGTGTCGGTTTTTTGAGGGGCGTTTGCCGACACTGGAAGACTTCTAATTTCCTGATTCCAGAAAGGAAGGAAGAGGAAAAACGGTTAGTAGACCGCAGTGTTGTTATGAAAAGCGGTAGGTTGATTATGTGAGTGAGAATTTTGTCACTTTATGATTGAGTGTTCTTTTCCCACTTTAGTGTTTTCTCTTGGTTGTCGTTTCATTTTCGAAATTAACAGGAGAAGTGTGGGTTGATATGGTGAAAATACTTCTGAATTGATCCATATTTTGAGGAGAGATATTTTGAAATTTTTTAATAACTCATTTTACTGGTTAACTGAGGTTATTTTTCTGCATACTGTAACAGTTCTAAGTGACTATTCAATTTCATTATCTGAAAAAGTGTTAACTCTATCTGAAATCGAAGAAAAAATAAATGTACGAAATATTCAAAAAATGGAGAACAAAAAATTGGGATGAGTTAATTGAAAAAGTACGAATATTATACGGAGTTTGAGACAAATTGAGCAATAAGTATTAAATAGATACGTTCAAGTATACAAATGGGTAGTTTCTAAATGTGTTTTCATGAAATGGGTAGTTTCTAAATGTGTTTTCATGAAAAAATTCTCGCCTTATCGTGAAAATTTTAGTTTCCAGAATATCTGATATTCAAATCATGAGATAACAAGGGTACTATAAAATGAGTCTTTATCGTTTGCACAAAACGAAGTCTGCAGGAAAGTGACGAAACTTCATTAGTAGAAGTCACCGTTTTGAAATAGTAACATTACAGTTCATTATGTTTTCAGACGTACAATATAGCAATGAAAAAAGTCTCTGAATCCATTTGATCATCATGGAATTTTCTATTGAAAATTTGTCTTTTGGGCCAGACTTCTACCCAAAACTTTCTCATTTGTACAGATTTTATGATAACTGGTTCTCAGTTCGTTTCTATCCAACTGCATTTCAGAATTTTCCTTCAAAAAATATACTAACAAATAAAACACTCGAATTTTTCAACATTATCAAAATATAACAGTTTGGCTATTCAGCCATCCCGTAGGCTAACCCAGATTTTTTTCAACAAAATTTGATTTTATTATCCAATATTGTTGCCTTCAAACGCGTTTTACCTATTATAGCGATCATACAATTTTTTCGATATTATTTTCATAATACGATTTGTCATTAGTCTCAAAATAGGCCTCAGATTTGACGATCATCCAGTAAACATTATATTGGGTCTAAGAACTGGAAAAAGTCGCTGGGGATCAGATCTGGAGAATACGGTGGACGTGAAAGCAAATCGAAGCCAAATTCATTGTGACACTGTGCATTGATGAAACAGCATTTCTGAAGTGAAATGATGAATCTATGTTTCATGCATATCAATACATAAATCCAGGTTTTGTATGGTGAAACAGCTTCAAGCACTCCTCAGAATCAATTTGGTGCTGTTTTTGGTTCATTGTAAGCTCAAGCAGGACCCACTTTCGAATACCTAAATATTTATGCACGATATGTCTAACACGTTTCTTTGATATCTTGAAAGCTTTAGATATTTCGATCAACTCCACAAAAATGATTTTTTTGACTTTTTCTGTTTTCGTCGTTAACATCACCTTTGAGGTGTCCACTGGGTCCATGGTGTCCATTTCACCTCGTTCAAACTCACCAAACCACTACTCAACGGTTGATTTTCCTGGTGCGAGGTCCGAATAATGTTTATCAAATCAAGCCTTGGCTTCAACAGTATTTTTTTCGCCAAAAAGCAATCAATGCTTTATCAAGACACGAAATTACCTTCTATCCATTTTCTTCAAATTAACAAGAGATGCTTCACTCGAAATATTCTCACCCACAAACTGATAGTTCAAAACTGCGAAATTTGTACACCTGTCTTTTGAAGTTCAGGGTTAACTCTAAATCATATAGATTCAATACTAGTTGCACCATCTGGTTGTTAGCCTAAGGAGTTTCTAGCTCATATAATTGGCCTTATTCATATCATAATAAAGTTCATGAAGGAAGTAGTGTTGGATTTCACGGTGTTGGTGTTAGTACGATGTATGCAGTTCGAAACAGGTGCTTTCTGATAATTTCGAAGGTCATTCATGAATAGGTCACCCCTTCAAGTGCTTATCAAAGTGTTGCGTTACTTGAGTAACAAAATTTCAGTTTTTGACGTTCGAAACTACCAAGTTACGTTTTCACCCATTTTTTTTATTTCATGAAACTGTGGTTGTGGAGAACTGTCAGTCTACGCATCAGAACTGACAAGTGACGTATAAATTACTAATCACTTTTAACAGGAGACTTGATCAGAAGTTTAAAATTTCTGTCAGATGTTACAATTTTTTCTTCACGCAGAAACGAAACTGACTTGATCTTGTTTTGATATTATATATACCGAAAAATATATAATAATCAACTCTCAACACAAGTAATAACTATAGCAATTCTTCACCTTTGCAGCAATTTGTCCGTTATCCAGCATCCATCCGACAAGCAGAAATAACCCAATTTCCAAATTGAGTCGACTTTATGTACTCATGTCATTTCCGTGCCGATAAGCATCCCATCCCAGCAGCGCCATACAAATAAAATAAAAAGCCCATAACGTCTTCCCCCACAAAAATAAATCTCCTTAAACATAACAATCACAGGTAATAATGTCGTAAAACAGTGCCGGATCTCGTCTCGCGCTTATAAAGAAAAGTAGAAGAAAGGATGCAAACAGAGGTGGACTGGCTTTTGGGAAATTTTCTGTAAGCGAATTCTCAGAAATCTCCTATCCATATGATACTATTACTCTGTTTTGTTTCTCGGTTTGCATTTTGGGTCAAGAACTATTCGTCATTCTCTAGTTTTTTTTCCCAGTAAAAAACTCGATTTGAATCATAACTGGATTAACAGAAACCATATTAGAACTAATAAATACAGTTTATTATATGAGTTTCACTATAAAGGGTTTTACGAAAACCGCGACACGTGTTTCGCTATAGAATAGCTTCCTCAAGCAATTGATAATGCCTTTCAGTGAAACTTGTGTGTATATAGATATGGATTAAACACAATACACAACTTGGAAAAAATGAATTTGAATTCAATTTTTTCAAATTCACCCATTGTTTAAGGCTCAAAGTTGTAAAGTATATCAATAATACGTTTTTTGAAAGTATTTCTGCTAGAATCTCCCCTATCCAATACAGTTGAGTAATTATGAAAATTGATGGCTGCATAATGCAGCCCTATTTCTGTGTTTCAGCCTATGTTTGTAATTTAATGAGTTGTTTCAGACAAAAATAAAATAAGGGAATTTGAACATCAACAATCGTATCAACTCGAACCGAATTATTGATAGTAAAAAATTCTTTTCTTCATCATTATTCGGTATGAAATTTCAAATCAATAATATAAGTTGAAAAATTTATTCGACTCCAACTCCCCCACAAAAAAAACAGAAATTTAAAAGTCAAAGGAAAAGTATGTATGAATAGGTTGGCACTATTTAAAATTCATCAACATAGTACCACAACACGATGATACAAAAAGAATAGAATAAGAAAAAATTGATATGAGACATTATCAGTTTTTTTTTCAGTTCCTTTCACGATGCAAACTTTGTTGATATAAAAGGCCTGTAATCTCAGTCTCATTTCGTGAAATGAGTGAGTTACATTCGATTCATCCTAGGTCAGAAGATCTCTCTCTCTGTCTCTCTCTCTCTATAGGTTTTCTTAGCCTCTGCTTCCCTACGGCGTATTTATGCGAAGACAGGATATCAATTTGCGTTTTGAGTAACATTCCTTTTGTTATAAATCACACGTTGAAATTTAAGACCTCATCAGTCCTTGATTTGCACAAGTTTCGACTTCTGAGGGTTGTCGTTCGTAAGGGTGTGATAGCTGGTTAACGAAACAAACAACACATTTTAAACAATTATGAAAAAACGAGATTTGTTGTATTTGGTCGTCGTAAAAACGCAGAATATAAAATTGGCAATTATTAGCTAGGTCCAGATGAATGATTCAGATCTCTTTTGTATGTATGAGGGTAATAATGGTGTGATATTCCTCATCTCGTGAAGAAAATGGTAGGTTCTTTGCAGTATGGCGTTTTGTGTCAGTGCCACTCAGCAACACACATTTTTTTGTATGTCAATCAGAACAATCGTTTCAGAAAAAAAAGGACAGGATTGGCATGGGGAGTTTTGGAAGAGTTGTTAAAATTAGGTTTATCTTATGAGTAGCAAATTAACTATGGACTGATGTAAATTATGATTGCAAATAGGAAAACACGAATGTCATTATCTGAATATGCGAAATAAATTTATGTTCGGTGACAAATCACAGCATTTCACTTTCAATTCACTTCAGAGCCTATATACTACACCCCTGACTATAACATCTGAACTTATTGAAAATAATTTGAATTCTCAGTAGGCAGCCATTCATCTTTTGATATCTAATTTATAATCATATGACTTGAAAAGGAGAAAGTTGTTTTCTAACGCACACCTCTTGAATAAATTCAATTCTGTCAATGCACGTCAATGCGATATGGAAGTCACATACAACAAAACTGCAACTTCATAATGGAACCTACGAATCACTTCATTTTGGTAATCTATGTGTCCTATGTTTCCAGATATTATCCAATCAAGCCTTTCTTCTGATTCATAACACAAATCATTATAATGATTTATGGAAGTCATTGTTGAGAAAGCTAGATTATAAGGGTTGATTATTTTTTCCGGCCCGGTACAGTTTGAAAAGTGGCATTGAGAATTTTTTTCAATATCTATTTTGATAACGTCTGAAGAGAATTGTTCAAGCTTCGTTCTTCTCGAATATCTCTGAAACTGATTGACATTTCTTGAATTTCAAAATAATGTTTGAATAAGCTCTGTACTGGGCAACTTTCCCTAATTCAACAGACTTTCTCTCATGGTATCTGAATTTAACATTCTTGAAGTGATACTCAATCATAAGAGCTCATTTTCACTTCTACTAGGATTTGTTATACATGAAGTAAAAACGACTCACGTGGAAGTCCAAAATATACAGTAGTTGAAGTTCAAATAACACACCTATAACACACTATACTCTCAGACATTTTTCGACCTCACTTGTTCATCATTTGTCGAACAGTATCAACTCATATAGTTTCTTATGAGTTCACATTGCTTGATTTTCAATTTTCCCATTGGAATTGTCTTCCGAACAAGCACCATAAAGCGCTTCTTTATTTTTTTCGTATGTGAACCATATGCCTACTCCCTCCCTGTAAGAAGTCTCAGTGTCGCAAAATCCAATTTATTCGATGCAGCCCGGCAAGAAAGCAAGCGAGCAACAAGAAGTCCTTTCCGGGGCGACAAAATGGTGATGGCCTGGGCGACTTGTGAAACACTTGGCCCCATTACATCGCCATAAATCTTGGGAGACACTGTGAAAAGGCACGCCAGGGCGAGAATGTCTACATCCACCAGGCGTTGGAGAAACTCGGTGTCTTGCATGTTCACAACATGTACGAGACAAATTGGGGTTTCAGTCGTTGGAAAAAAGAGATGAAACGCACAGATATTTCTTTGGTTTGAATAGCTAATTCAGACATTTGATGCTGATCATGAATAATGAAATACATGTAGAACAAGAAGTGGAAAATCGTTCATCGATTCCAAATATAACATCTGATGAAATACAAAGAACACATGAATAGTTTTCCCTTGAAAATCCAGTACCAAAGAAAATAATAGCCCAAGGAGAAAAAAAAAATGAAATTCCAAAGCATTCATTTCTCTCGATGATCCTACACAGTGGAATCTGGTGAATTTCTGCCCAATAAACAACTAATTTTCCTGCTAATACCACGAGGAAATATAGTTCTCAAGATTCTCATGAAGGATAGTCTTGCAGATGCTTCTTGTCCACCCAGCAGCAGGATCGTGCTAAAATCAATCGTCTCAATCCATTACAAGAAGGTTTCACCCTCGTTTACCCTTCAATCAGTAAAATTGGTTTATTATTTCATGGTGCTGCTACAGTTCCATTCTGTTGGTATGTTAGAATCACTCCCAAAATGCTAATTGATTATATTGAATAAGCCGTGAACACGATACAGTTGTAGGCAATGAAAGTATTTCATAATTTTTTCATAGAAACGTTTATAAAATAAATTGAAAACTGTTATAAACAATTATCACAGAAACGTTTTTGCAACTGACGTATATTGAACATTTTCCTAAAAAAGTTAATTGTTTTGTAAAAGTTTTATAACATTTCCCTGCAAGATTTGTATGATCTTTATAAAACTATTTTATAACTGCTTTCTGTAGCTTTAATGAAATTATTTTATTGGAATACTTTCGAACACAATTTCATTTTTATTATCATATTGTCACTTTAATGATAATTTCCCAACTATTTCATTATATGGTATATTAAACAATAAACAAAACCATTAAATAACTGTTATGAAATTCAATTTCTTTCGCGAATATATATTTGCTGTCGCCAAGAATAAAATACAGTATTCAAGAAGAACCGGCCTTCATTGATTTTAGATGTCGTGTAATGAATTATAATTCATCAGTTTCATTTGACTGGCGTTCCAATAACTATATGTATACCTAATAATATCGTGTAATTTTGGTGATT
>WOGO01003624.1:0-14132 GCA_015342085.1 Leptinotarsa defecta | reverse complement strand
CTCCAAAAATATCATTACTCTGCCGGACTGAGTCAATTGCTTTTTATATATCTACAAGAAACCAAATGACAATTTAATATGTATTATTGTTTACCCCTTAATCCGTACTATGTAAAATTGAAAACAAAAGTTTCTATTCCTTTTTTTTTCCTAATACTTTCTTTGTCATACACCGAGCCAAAGTTTACGCAGATAAGATTTCTCCTACCGGCCAAGATTCAGTCCGTTAGCTGATGTCCAAACAGTGCATCACAAATAAAATAGTTTGATTAGGTTTCTTTTTGGGGTGATTTTTCGGTAATAAATTTAAAAACTCTACTCAGTATTGATGAATGTTTTCTTTCCACATCCAACGCATGAATTGATTGACGGTAGAGTTTGGAGCAAAAAACAGTATAAGCCATACCTAGTGTTTCAATATTTTTGAGATCATAATTCAATATTGATATTAGATATCTTTCAGTAATTGCATGAAATATTAAAATTATACTAATAGAACATACACCAAAAGGGCTGAAGATATTTCGTAAAATGAAGTTTTTCTTAATGCCCAGACACAAAAATATACTAAAATGATAGTGTCGTTATAATCGATATTCCGAAAATAAGAGTATGACATCACATTGCAATGTACGAGGTCTGTTAAAAAATGAGGTTAAACTTCATTTCTCTCAATTCTTCCCTTAGTCCTCATTATTCCCTTTCAAAGTGGTATACAATTGTTCCAGCGATTTTTCAACTTTCGAAGCAGTCCTGATATGCACTTTTTGTGTTGAGCTTTTTCAGCAATTCGGTTTTCATATCCTGATTCGTCGCAAAACAGCGTGCTTTCCAATATTGGGAACAGGAAACTGAGAATTTTAGGACCCAGTGGCACCTACGGCCTGATAACTTCGACAATTGCGGACCTAGCCAAACGTCACACCCATGCTCAATCCCTAAAAAAATGGGGCCATATTATGGGGCTAGTGGACACACCTCTATGCAGGATGTATGAACAGGAAGATACAACTGTCAGGCACGTCCTATGCGAGTGTCCTGAGTTATCGATAATAAGAGAGTATGGCTAGTCTTGGCCTACACCTGCCGATATGAAGGATATATCTCCTAGAGACCTGTCCACTTTCCTGGGAAGGACAGGATGGACGATAACCTAGGAGGACAACTCCTCGGGAGGATGTACAATGGGTCACATGTGAGCTAAGTGCTATGGGTTTACACTTACCCTCCCTACTCTACAGATACAGAGAATCACCGTATGCCACTGTCAACATTTCAAGTGTTTTTGAGCACCTAATTCCATTTGTTGCACAAAATTGGATGCAAATTCTTTGACGGGTGTGAAGTTATCCACATCCACAAAGTACACTGAGAAAAAATATCGAATTATTATTTTTTCATTCATCGACTCTGCACACCTACCATTTTTCAATATGATACGCTTATTGACTGGTTTAGAAAAAAAAAGATCCGCCCTAGTGTATCAAACTGTCTGAAGGGGTGAAAATAGGGTGGAAATATTTTTAAAAAATCTCAACATGAGAAATCGACTTTGTATACCTACAAAATTGAGATATGTTATTCCTGATGGTTTATTCGACAGGAAAAACTTCACGTTATAGTTTTCCAGGCAATCTGAGGGGGTGAAAATGGGGTGGAAAGTTGAAAAAATTATATCTTTCAAAATTGAATGTGTACACATACACGTTTGAGATATGTTGTGTTCAAAATCTTTTTTTCCATTAATGATATTATCCATCATGATCTATTCGACAAAGAAAACTTCACGTTATAGTTTTCCAGGCCGTCTGAGGAGGTATTCACCCCCTCAGACGGCCTGGATTAGATCACCAGGAATGACATATCTCAACTTTGTAGGTGTATAAAGCCGATTTTTCATGTTACGATTTTTCAAAATATTTCCACCCTATTTTCACTCCTTCAGACAGTTTAATAAACTAGGGCGGTTCTTTTTTTCACTAAATCAGCCAATAAGCGTGTCATATTGAAAAATGAGTCGGTAAATGAAAAAAAAAATCGATATTTTTTTCTCAGTATACTTTGTGGATGTGGATAACTTCTCACCCGTAATTCTTCGATCCATTTTTTTATAGCAAAAAATCGCCGAACATGCAAAACACTTCTAACTTTTATGCCTTTCACCAACAAATTAAACATGCTACACAGCTGAAACTGTGAACATTTGTTCGAGACAAGTGTACCAACATAAAGAATTTTAAAAAATCGATAATCGAATATACGTTGCCAGCGAAAATTGAACATTTACCTTAGTTTTTGACCAGACCTCGTATATGTTTTGATGCCTCTCATTTACGATACAAAATGTGCTATTTGAGTTTTGTATTTTCGATTATAGACAATACACTAACTTTCATAAGGAATGAAAAGTGTTGAATTTTATTGATAGAAATAAAAATTCTGTGTGGTG
Organism: Leptinotarsa defecta; assembly: GCA_015342085.1. Classification (NCBI taxonomy): domain Eukaryota; kingdom Metazoa; phylum Arthropoda; class Insecta; order Coleoptera; family Chrysomelidae; genus Leptinotarsa; species Leptinotarsa defecta. Next base: position 11,683 of record WOGO01003624.1, on the reverse strand, counting down.
CAGACTTTTCAACATGCACTGTATATTGGGTTCCTGTTAGTTATAGAGAAAAATATTTTTGTATTTTCACTACAATCTGTAGCTGAATTTATCATTTCATCACAGACAATACCCTTCTTAATTTGCATCTGTTGAACTGATTTTCAACAAGCATTTACTTTCAAAGTACCCAACTAAAGTAAAAAAATAACTTCTCTGAGTCCTCTCTCAACCATGCTTCGTAAAGCAAATGAAATTAATGTTTTAAAACAATTTAGATTTCAGTAATTCCTTCACAGGTTTCAGATATTAATCATTTATTAGAAATATAACTGTGATCGTAGAGAATAAGCTTGAAAATGAATCTTTCAGTGTACATATCGTAAGCGCACACAATTAATTTGTAATAAGAATTTCCATGTAATTAGGCTGTTAAGTCTGTATGGAAAATAAAATATACTATTCGTCAAGTCAAATGACAAACTATTCTGAACCGTTATGAAATCTTTCTTTTTTTATCGCTGTACCATTGAACATGTTATGAGTGGGAAATAATTCGAGTAGCCAACATATCGCATCATGAATAATAAAAAGCCAAAGCAAATACTGAAACCAAACATGTGAACGATCTTTCATAATAACAAATCGGCGAGTAGAATAACAAATAAATTCCATTTGAACGCTGTGTATAAGAACAGTGTTCCGGGTTAGGTTTCCCTTCTTTACCTTGGCTTCCTAACTTTCAGTTCAAATATGCTACAAGATATTCGTTGGAGATTTCCATTTGAACAAGACCGTATTACGAGATTTTGTTTGCTAACACATCTTAAAACAAAAAGGATCGTAAAAATCAAAATATTACGGTAGAATATAACAGCAGCGCGGGATAAAAAAGTCACCACAATAAACAATTAGGATAAAATTAGTAAACACATTTATACTTTGTGAAAAAATAAATATAAAATAAATACAGTCGTTTCAAAAACTACATCTCACGATTTAATCTTCACAAATTTTATTTTGAAAAATATATCACTCGTTTCGCTAGCACAGTCACTTTTTCAAGTGATTTATGAACATGTGATAAATTTTTTAAAATAAAGTTTGTTAAGATCAAATCGTAAGGTGTAGTTTTTGAAATTACTATGGATCTTCATCAAGTAATGGCCGAATTAATCAGAAAATTCAGTCTTGATTTCTAACACGTGATTATGGGGTAACATGATTATTGAACATCTTACTTTGAAATAATTACATCAACATAATCAATTTGATGTTGCGAACTACCTTATTACACACACTTTTGTTGAAATTCAAGTGGTAAAAGAAGTATTGAATCTCGCACATCAAGATGAGTTTTTTAATAACATAAATAAACTTACTGTTTGAAAAATAAATGCTATAAAACTTTTGTTGTTGTAAATAAAACAACATCTACAATTTTTTATATCAACTCAGTGGGTGGTTAAATATTTTCTAAAAGTACTAGAGGGGGTAGATTCTGCACCATTCATACAATTTCAATGGAACCAAATATATTTAATGTTCTTAAAAATTTGTTAGACAATCATTAGAAACATGTATTTCATCAGTTTCCATTGTCTAATATAATATAAATTGATTTGAAATCCCTGAAACGAATGAAAAAGATTAACCGAAAATAACAATTTTATTAAACAACAAACTAAAATTACACAGAAATAACATACAAGCAACAACAAAAAAAATTTGAAATATCAAGAAAAGCTGAAAATTAAAAAAATATTATTAACAAAACAAAAAGTAACGTAACTTGGTTTGGAATATTTTAATTTTAATTTTTTGTTAATAATATTTTTTTATTTTCAGCTTTTCTTAATATTTAAACTATTATTTTTTTTTGGTTGTTGCTTGTAGGTTATTTCTTTGTAATTTTAATTTGTTGTTTATTAAAACTGTTACTTTCGGTTAATATTTTTAATTTGTTTCAAATCAATTTATATTAAGTATATTAGACTATGGAAATCCGAACTGATGAAATACACCACGAAACATTGTTAACCACCTTCAAACAAACATCAGAAACATATTTGAAAAATCAATCATAAACATCTTCATACACTTATGTAAATATATTGAATCAAAAATTCCAATTTTGTGTTCACTATCCACAAAACAAAATGAAGGAACCAAGTGCCTAATAGTTGACAAAGTTGATCTAGTATCTTTGAATATCAGTTGAATGAAATGAATAAAAACACTTTTGTCTAAATACCTCTGGTAAATTGTATAAATAAAATTTACCAGTGGTATTTAGACAAAAGTGTTTTTATTCGTTTCATTTAAGTGATCATGAATTACCATAAAGTAAACAAGTCATCAATCACACATATTTGAATATCAACCTTTGTTTATTTTATCAAACAAATCGGGACATTGCAACTGCAATATGAAAATATGTTCTTCGAATTCTAGAATTCTGAGTTGTTGTTTAAATACTATGCGTGGAATTTCAACGTCCTCATTTACTGATAGAGGTAAATCTTTTGCACGCTTGAAAATTTTACAGAACACAATTCCTCGACAGTGGAATTCAAACTGTTGATGATGGATTACACAAAGGAGACTGAAGGAATTTACATATGGTTACATATACAGATGAGCAACATGAAGTTATAATACATTGGGTGGAGGTTATCGACCTATAAAAAGAAGTGGTGACATACTTTTCAATTTGTCAAAAAAGGGTAAGAGCTCTAGCGAACTGTCGATAAAGAGATAGAGCGGATTCTTCAAAATGCAGCGGTCATGACAGTAGATATCTTTAAAAAAGGTAAGAGCTCCAACGAACTGTCGATAGAAAGGCCACCTAATTATCTAAAGTGCAGCAGTCATGACAGTAGGTATCTTTAAAAAAGGGAAAGAGCCCCAGCAAACTGTTGCTAGAAAGGTACGGCGAATTCTTTAAAGGGCAGCAGTCATGATAGTAGATATCTTAAAAAAAAGGGTGACAGCTCCAACGAACTGTAGATAGAAAGGTAGAGCGAAGTCTTCAAAGTGCAGCAGTCATAACAGCAGATATCTTTAAAAAAGGGTAAGAGCTTCAACAAACTGTGGATAGAAAGGTAGAGCAAATTATTTAAAGTGCAGCAGTCATGACAGTAGACATCTTTAAAAAAGGGTAAGAGCTCCAGCAAACTGTTGATAGAAAGGTACGGCGAATTCTTTAAAGTGCAGCACTCATGACAGTAGATAGCTGAAAAAGGGGTAAGAACTCCAGCGAACTGTTGATAGAAAAATAGAGTGAATTCTTCAAAGTGCAGCAGTCATGACAGTAGATATCTTTAAAAAAGGGTAAGAGCTCCAACTTTTCTACGATGTTCCAAAGTAGTCGGCCACTATCAATAAGACGAATCATATTACTTTCTATAAGGGGGAAAACCTTCAAAATGAATTTAGTCTAGAAGGAATCTGCGCCTCATAGACCATCACATATTGCTAGACAATGAAATGACGTTCGCCACAAAAAAAAGAGATTTGAAGAACAGTGTTGGAGGAGTTGACAGTATAAAGTGACTGTCAGCTAAAAAGGTTTATATTGAGCAAGATGTCCTAATGATGAGATCTGTGAATCAGAAACCAAGTTCAACAGTGAATTAGCGCAGTGGTAGTGATCCTGACTCACGATCGAAATGTCGTGAGCTCGATTCTCACCTCGACCAGATATTTTTCTCAAGAGAATGTATCTAGCTGAAGTTCGGATGATTCTGCAACGTTAGTTACATGGCTGACGGACTACGAATAGCCAAGATGCTTCCATATGTGGCTCGAGGAGTTCATTAGTATTGTTTACCCAGAACACGAGGCTGACCAAAGTAGTCGATGCTGATGACTCAAATAAAACAAGTTCAATGCGAAACAATTGAATCCTATGATACGACAGAACGTTGACAGGCAAAAACCAAGCGCCACATAAAAAGACTTTTTCAAAAGAATGCTGTACAGGTTATTGAACATTTATCAATTATTTACTTTACTTTAAAACTACAAATATTTTCAAGTTCTTTAATCTGATACGTCTAAAATGTAACTTGCAAATGAATGAAAATAGCAATGAATTTCACAGTAAACTCTATGCAAAGATGTGTGTAGATCATGCAAAGAAGTAACTTTCAGACACAAACTGGAAGAAAAATCCCTCCTGAAACAACTACTTTCATATGAACAATGAATCACAGAAAAATCACTTCTTGCTATTTAGTTTGTACTCAAAGCATTCGTTATGGATTGCTATCACTTACATGGAACAATGTCTTTCTCATTGGTGTTTCGGATCAAGACACATTTTTTTTGTATAAAGATAGACAAACAAGTAGACAGCTAAAACTTTCATTTCTCATTATTGACCATATTCGTGTGTAGTGAGTGTTCGTTTATATCATTAGCAAAAATACATTTAAAAAATCGGTGTAATCATTTATTGTGGGATTTTTTACCGTTATCGTAGCATATTTGAACGATTGGTAAGAAAATATTTCAAAAATCACTCACCAGTAATGACCAGCCTTCCTTTAGTCGCACTCAGTCTAGTTTCTCCAGTAAGTCTATGTTTTGTACGACATTGATATGATTTATAACCATCTTCAGGTCCTACGTCTTTAATATGCAATTCTCCGGAGGGTAAAACCAAATATTTGCTATCTGTTGGAATACAAAACAGTTTTTAGTAAGACGTTTTCTTGTTTGACATTACATTGATCAGCTGTATTAACGATGTAATGATTCAATGATAAAATTGATTAAATATGCTTCTAAAAAATGAAAAATCGACGGCGAAACAGCCTCAATGGCTTGAAAATCTTCTGATCAATATAACGCCTTTCAAGAGTACAGTCATGCATTTTTTTTTTTAAAACTAATCAGTGAGTATCGGGGTTTTCTGAATGATTCGTTTTATAAAATTTTGAAACAATAACGACAGCTTGAGCAGTAATGGTCTTCATTGGAAAAATTTATAAATATTCAGGAAACCGGCCGGATATTTCACTTAAAGAGTTTTAAATACACTACAAGAATAACAATTACATAATATTAAATCATCATTTTGCGTAAAAATGTTATTCTCGAGTTGAAATTATCTCTAGGGGCAGGGTGTGGTGTGGGGGGCAGAAGTGGAAGGAGCAACAGGATCACGGCAGGAGTTCCAGATGTCCAAATTTGATTTTAAAAACGATAACGACGATGTACTACGAAACTGAAGATTGCGAGCGAATGTCTATAAAATTACGCGATAGTCTTAGATAATTTTTATTAAACCAATATAGTTTTTGAGTAAGTCGGCCGTACTTGAACTTTTTGATTGCTTATAAGTTATACTAAATACAAAAATCCTTGCACCTCGCATTACTGGCAGGATTTTCTAGAAAATTTGTTTTGTTGTACTTCTCATGGGTAGATGATTATAATGGTTATGATCAACAATTTTCATGAAAATAATAAACTAGTTAACGTTATTATCATTTACACCATTCATTATCTGTTTTCCACTTCAACATTCTTAATTCAACCTCATTCATACTCCCACAAAATAATTTTCAATTGTATTCCAGAATTTTACGTAATTACCACGAAAGGGTTTTGAAAATCTTGCAAAATAATTCCTTAATTTTGATATACTGGATAGTGTTTCAGTGAAAATTGAATGTTATGTTTCACGAAACTCTTTAAATACACTTCGTGGGATTCAGGGTGTATTTCAAACGATGTAATTAATTTCAGGCGGTGATTGTCATATTTTCTTTAAAAATATTATTCTGTTATCAATAACTCACAATTATTTTATTATATATAACACAGTACATGTGTTTGTTATAAGTAACAAGGGGCTTCTTTTCATGAAATCAGATTTGAAATTTTATTTCCAGTGGCGTCGCAGAGGGTTACCATCGCGATTTATGTTTGAACATACTGAATAAATCCCACGTGAAATCCTTTTCATCGAGTAAACAGGCGATAATTTCAAATTCGGATATTCTAGTATATCTCCGGAACCATAAGCAAGTCAAGTAGTACTCAAAATACGCAACTTTACCACAAATTAATCGACTCTTACTATTTAAGAGATCCCTACGCAAAAAATCGAATAGTGCTTTGTAGTGTCAACAGCCACTGATAGGAATAAATACTTCGATTTGACGAACGATTCGATTTACATGTTTCGATGCCGAAAATAACGTTGTAAATCAAGGAAACTACTTACAAAATGGAAACAAAATTTTAAATGAAACACATTTTCATGGAAACGTAGAAGAACCACATATTTTTATTATTCGTTTCTTGTAAATTATGACTTTGAAACTCGAAATTTCGAATTTAATCTCCAAATAACGACTCGAATCTCGAAATTACGAATTTAAACGCGAAATTACGATAATGAGGTCGTAATTTTGAAATTACAAAATTAAGGTCGAAATTTCGAGTTTAACGTCGTAATTTCGAGTTCAAAGTCGCAGTTTTGAAATAAAAGTCGAAATTAGGACTTTGATCTCGACATTTCGAATTTGAAGTCGTAATTTCGAAATTACGAGATTAAAGTCGAAATTTTCAGTTTGAATTCGTAATTACGTGTTTAAAGTCGTAATTATGTGTTTAAAGTAGTAATTTCAAGTTCAAAGTCGTAATTTGGAATTTAAAGTCGTAATTTCGAGTTTTATCTCAATTTCGAGTTTAAATTCTCAACTTCGAAATTAAGAGATTGAAGTCACAGTTTTGAAATTACGAGATCAAGGTCAAAATTTCGAGTTTAAAGTCGAAATTTGCAAGTTTGAAGTAGATATTTCGAATTTAAAGTAAAAAAATTACAAGATCAAAATTAAAATTTCGAGTTTAAAGTCCTGATTTCGAAGTTACGAGATTATAGTCATAATGTTGAAATCACAAGAATAAGGTCGAAATTTGGAATTCAAAGTTGTAATTTCGAAATTGAGATTTCAAACATGATGACATGTTGCCCATATTTTCGTGATTTATGGCCTCGAAATTTGCGAGTAAAAAGTCGTAATTTCGAGTTTGAAATCGAAATTTCGAGTTTAAAGTCGAAATTTCGAGTTTAAAGTCGTAATTTCTAGTTCAAAGTCTCAATTTCGAAATTAAGAGATTGAAGTCGCAGTTTTGAAATTACGAGATCAAGGTCAAAATTTCGAGTTCAAAGTCGAAATTTGCAAGTTTGAAGTAGATATTTCGAATTTAAAGTCAAAAAATTACGAGATCAAAATTTAAATTTCGAGTTTAAAGTCCTGATTTCGAAGTTATAAGATAGTCGTGATTTTGAAATCACAAGATTAAGGTCGAAATTTGAAGTCATAATTTCGAAATTAAGACTTCAAACATGTTGCCCATATCCTCCTGATTTATGGCCTCGAAATTTTCGAGTAAAAAGTTGTAATTTCAAGTTTGAAGTCATAATTTTGAGTTCAAATTCGAAATTTGTGCGTTAAAAGTCGTAATTTCGAGTTTGAAATCCTAATTTCGAAATTATGAGTTTAAATTCGAAATTTGCTAGTTAAAAGTCGTAATTTCGAATTTGAAGTCGAAATTTCGAGTTTAAAGTGTCAATTCCTAAATTACGAGATTGAGGTCGTAATTTTGAAATTACGAGATTAAGGTCGAACTTTCGAGTTTAAAGTCAAAAAATTACGAGATGAAAGTTGAAATTTCCAGTCTTACGTCCTGATTTCGAAGTTATGAGATTATAGTCGTACTTTTGAAATCACAAGATTAAGGTCGAAATTCGGAATTTGAAGTCGTAATTTCGAAATTAAGACTTCAAACATGATGACATGTTGCCCATATTCTCCTGATTTATGGCCTCACTACTTTTTGTCAAACTGAAACCTGTTGAAAGATTTCATTAAACCTGTTTCATGACATATCAACACCAGAGTGGAAAAACTTTTTCGAAAATTCTGGGACTAGCACAAAAGTGCTTCTCTCAGAGTTATTGTTTCGATTGTCTATAAGGTTTTCAACAATAGTGAAAACTATAAAAATTATTTATCCCAATGAAGAATACTATTAACTTTTTCCATATATTTACTGTTTGATAAAAAAATTTAAAATGAAAAATTTTGTATAGTTTACTTGCATTTTTATATTCGGTATGGAATATTTTTTATAATATGAACTATATTTTATTCATTCGGGAGTAATATGATTTTTCAATATTTTCTATTCCCAAAATTGGCAAGAAAACTAAACTAGCACTCTTTTAAAAGACGATATATTAGTACATGGTCTAAGAAGAGTTTCTGCGCTGGAATTCTAAATCAAAATATTTATAAGGATTGTTTATAAGCCATCAGTTCATGTAAACATCTTATATCGATCCGCCAAATTCATTGATTATTTTCACCCCAGCTTCAAGTGTTGTATTCCAGATTTTATCAACACTCTTCCGATGTAAATATTTGCAGACTACTTCATACCGAAAGTGTCATTTCCGTTTCTTTTATCGCGATCGCAGATGGATTTGCTTAAAGGTTCCAGCCGACGAGACGAGTGATCCAAATTCATTTCCTTCCTCAAAGGTCTCAATGAATTCATATAGAAGCACAATTTGTTGTGTTGTTTTCTTTTGTCAAAGTCACGTTCTGGCTGATTGAAAAAATCGATGTAGGGTAATGGAATTATTGTAAGAGATAATTGAAATGAAGAGGAGACCAGTAGGACCACTTAATTTTATTATTTGTTTCTTGGAAATTTCGACTTTGGAACTAGAAATTTCGACTGTCATCTCGTAATGTCGAAATTACGACTTTAAATTCGAAATTTCGATCTTAATGTCATGTGTTCAAAATTTCGACTTTAATCTCGTAATTTCGAAATTAATACTTTAAACTCGAAATTTTAACTTCGATCTCGAAATTTTGACGTAAAATTCGAAATTACGACTTTTAACTCGCAATTTCGAATTCAAATTTATACTCTAATCTCGTACTTTAGAAATTAAGACTTTAAACTCGAAATTACGACTTTAAACTAGAAATTTTTAGATCAAAGTCGTGATTTCGAGTTCAATTTAAAAATTACGAGTTAAATCTCGACTTTGAACTAGAAATTACGACTTTAATCTCGAATTTTCGACCTTAATCTCGTAATTTCAAAATTTCGACTTTGATTTTTTAACTCGAAATTTCAAAATTATGATTTCAATCTTGTAATTTAGAAATTGAGACTTCAAACTCGAAATTACGACTTTAAACTAGAAATGTTTAGATGAAAGTCGTGATTTCGAGTTCAATTTCAAAATTACGACTTTAATCTCGACTTTGAACTAGAAATTACGACTTTAATCCCGAATTTTCGACCTTAATCTCGTAATTTCAAAATTTCGACTTTAATTTCATAATTTCAAAATAAATACTTCAAACTCGAAATATTTACTTTGATCTCGTGATTTTCACTTGAAATTCGAAATTACAATTTTTAACTCGCAATTTCGACTTCAAACTCGAAATTTCAAAATTATGATTTCAATCTCGTAATTTAGAAATTGAGACTTCAAACTCGAAATAACGACTTTAAACTAGAAATTTTTAGACGAAAGTCGTGATTTCGAGTTCAATTTCAAAATTACGAGTGTAATCTCGACTTTGAACTAGAAATTACGACTTTAATCTCGAATTTTCGACCTTAATCTCGTAATTTCAAAATTTCGACTTTAATTCCATAATTTCGAAATAAATACTTTAAAATCGAAATATTCACTTTGATCTCCTTATTTTTACTTGAAATTCGAAATTACAACTTTTAACTCGTAATTTCGACTTCAAACTCGAAATTTCAAAATTATGATTTTAATCTCTTAATTTAGAAATTTACACTTCAAACTCAAAATTTCAACTGGGAATTCGAAATTTCGACTCCAAACTCGAAATAACGACTTTAATCTCGACGTTGAACTCGAAATTACGACTTTAATCTCGAATTTTCGACCTTAATCTCGTAATTTCAAAATTTCGAAAAAAATACTTTAAACTCGAAATATTCACTTTGATCTCGTGATTTTTACTTGAAATACGAAAATTTCGACTTCAAACTCGAAATTTCAAAATTATGATTTCAATCTCGTAATTTAGAAATTAACACTTCAAATTCGAAATTTCGACTTTAAACTCGAAATAACGACTATAAACTCGAAATTTTTACGTAATTTCGAGTTCGATTTCGAAATTATGACTTTAATCTCGACATTGAACTCGAAATTACGACTTTAATCTCCACTTTGAACTCGAAATTACGATTTTAAACTCGAACTTTCGACCTTTATCTCGTAATTTCAAAATTTGGACTTCAATTCCATAATTTCAAAATGAATACTCGAAATATTTACTGTCATCTCATGATTTTTACTTCAAATTCGAAATTACGATTTTTAACTCGTAATTTCGACTTCAAACTCGAAATTACGAATTTAAACTCGAAATTTTTAGATCAAAGTCGTAATTTCGAGTTCAATTTCAAAATTACAACTTTAATCTTGACTTCGAACTCGAAATTACAACTTTTATCTCGAAATTTCGACCTTCATCTCGTAATTTTAAAATTTCGACTTTAATTTCGTGATTTCGAAATAAATACTTTGAACTCTAAATTTTACTTTGGTCTCGTAATTTTGACTTAAAATTCGAAATTACGACTTTTAACTCATAATTTCGACTTTAAACTCAAATACTCGACATTAATCTCGTTGGTAGCAGAAAATCGCTGAATACGCAAAACACTTCTAACTTTTATACCTTTCACCAACAAACAGCTGAAACTGTAAACGTATGTTCGAGACGAGTGTACCAACATAAAAAAATAAAAAATATCTAATGGAATGTAGTCAGTCCTCGAAATTCAAACTTTCACCTCATTTTTTGAGTATACCTCGTATATCAATCAGTGTCAATGTCCAATAGTGGTCTTGTATCTAGTCATGCTGAATTCGGTTCGTTTCAACAGAGGTTTTTCCTTCTTGTTGAAAGATTGCTCGCGATCAGCCTATTCCCAAAAAGAGCAAGAAAATTTTTCCAAATAACTATAGACCAGTCGCTTTGCTATCAGTGATATCAAAAATCACGAAGAAAGCCGTAAATCATCATGTCCTTGAATATTTTGAAGGCTTCAACATCTTGAGCGATCATCAATATGGCTTTCGTAAACAAAGATCAACAAATATGTCACCCCTATTTAGAATAATGTAATCGAGAAACATGGAGAGTCAAGAGCTGTAGCGCCTGATATTTCTAAGGCTTTTGACCGTGTGTAACATGAGGGTTTGCTGGCCAAACTTCGATGCTATGGCTTTTCGGATAATTTTTGTGTACGGCTCTCCAGCTTCCTGGAGCTTTGCTGACGACAGCACACTTGTCTCGTCATTCCATTTGCATTCCAGGACATCAGCTACGGATGCACATCTTCACCGGCAGCAGAAGGTTGCATATCTTAAAGAGGATCTAGAGATGACTTCGAATAGGGGTGAGAGTAACCAGGTTCATTTCAATGCCATGAAAACCCCGGCATCGGTTTTCTCTGAAAAGATAAATGTCTCCGAACCGAATATAATGATGTCAGGAAAGACAATTCCGCTTTCTGCTTTGATAGCACAATCATGTCACTGGAATTGCAAAGGCTACTTCTCAAAAGTTTGGAACACTGTTCCGAACCAGAAAACTGTACACAC
>WOGO01003623.1:0-14133 GCA_015342085.1 Leptinotarsa defecta | reverse complement strand
ACCACTGCGCGAATTCACCGCTAATATTTTCATAATTTTATTATTGGATATAACATTGATCACTGTGGTTGATTATAAGACCGAAACAATAGACTTATAGTTTGAGAATGAAAATTAGAAATATAACTGGAGAAAACTGTATCAATTGTCGTTCCATGTCTTGTGGTAGGCTCATTTCTGTTATTTCTAATTTTTAGTTCTAATTCATCTTGTAAAAAGTTTGCCAAGATTTGTCTACTTCGGACGCGAAATCAACATTGATATCTTCTATTTGACCGTAAATGTGTGCTCGCACTAATATCTCCTGCCGCTACAATAATATACGAAACAAAACTCTCTCTATTTCTATCTTCACTAACTTATGCCTTCCTCTCAACTTCCGTTCGCCTCGCCCAATCACACTTTTCGTAACGCTGCCGTCACGCAATCACCAGCTTACTCCTCAAGTCAAACGTGCGAAAAGAAGTTATACTTCAAAAGTAGAGCTAGCTCTCCGGTTGTAACGCCTGAACAGAAATAAATTTAAAACATGATTTGTTACTTACCTAACATGGTGACTGTGAAATCTATTATGGACGTTTTAGCACTGATTTCCGGCGAATATGGAGGATTGGGCAGCTTCGTGGTGATGTATAACATGAAACCTTTAAGAACGTCACACTCTTTATCCCCGACAATAACTTTCTCAATTGATCCAGACTTTATGAAATTTTTCTCCAGGACATTGTCTAAAACAGGATCCAGCTCGACATCGATGTCTTCTATGAGCAACGGTTTTCCTGGAAAGTTATTTATAGTAACAATTCAGAGCAACTGATAAGAAGCAACAACTAACCCAGTGATAAACAATCTTCCAAATGCGTTCTGAAATACTTGTGATTCAACGAGGTGATTTGCAAGTTGTTGTTCGCCTCTTTGTTTTTGATCCACATTTTTCCTTGGGTCTGTGGATCTATGAGCAGGGGGAATGATCTGGACTTTGTCACTATCAAAGCGTTCTGAACAGACAGCTCGTCATTTGGGAGTCCTTGCAGAGTCCATTCGGAGACAGTAGCGTTCTCAACGAGCATGTTTGTTATATTCAAATTGGTGGTGTAAGGTATAGATCTTGAGAGCAAAATCTCCATCCAGGTTTTCACCAGATTGGCGCGAAATTCTTGATTATATGGTCCACAGTAGGAGAGAAATCCGGTTGCAAGAAGAACATCGCCTACCAAGCGACCTAGAAAGAAATTAGGCAAATAGAAATCAAGGATGTATAATGCATACTAAAATAATCCGAAAGTCGAAAGTGATCCAGTCCTTTCCTGATGTTTCTTCTTCATCTTCGGAGTATATTTTCAAAAGACCCACGACCTCCTGATTGGTTTACACGGAAATGGGATCCTTTATACTGGAAAGTCAAGAAGATCTACAAACACCAGGACCACTTCATAGGGGAAAATATATTCTCAAGTTAGACTGATTTGGAAACTTCTGATTGATCATTTCTTTATACAGAGTGTAAAAAAAGTTGAGTAATAAATTGGACCACATATTCTGGGATCGAAAATAACTTGAGTGGATATAAATTACTTTGAATATCACCCAATACTGTTATTTTCAACATCTCGACACGTGTTCCAATTACCAAGTGATCATCTTCAAGAGAAAGATTAAACTAAATGTTTTCTGGTACTATTCTTTACTGAATTATTAAAAAACTGATATCCTACGAGATAGTTTATGATTATAAACTGTTTAATGATTGGAGATTTCATATTACATTCACATTTCTGAGTTTTTGAATATCATGAAATTTCTTTTAGTACCACTAGATGGGCTGCAAAGTATTGGGTCTTAGATGACGCTAATCTCATTGCATTTACTGCTTTTTCAGTTGGTACTAACCTTCGAAAGAAAGCTGTTGAAATTTCATAATATTTTATTTATAAGTTAGTGAATTATTTTGCAAAAAGTGACATTACTTATGTTGTTTTCAAAAAAATGAATCGAAAACAATTTCTTGTTTTGAGTTTACACTGCTTCTTGATAGGAAAAAATACCGTTCAAGCGAAGCAATGACTTGAAAAGTGTAATAAGGACCCCGCTCCATCAGCTCCATATAGTAGGTACATGAAAGAGGTAAAATTTGAAAAGTAAAACCAAGTGAGACACAATCTCTAATCATCTCTGTATCGTGCTGTGGACTCTAGAACTACCAAAAACATCTGAGGAGGTGCAACATGCTCAATCTAAGAACGAAAATGCCCACCCAGCTGCTCCCTGAATTCTTTGCTCTGATGAGTCCATCTAACTTTCTCACCACCGAGACCATTGATGAGAGTAGTGGCAGTGTTCATTTTCCTCAAACAGAGATTTGCTGCCTCGGTCAATCTTTGTTTCTCCATCACAGCCGTGTCATACTGCTCTTTGACTTCCCTCAAAGACTGCTCGCGTTCTTCTAATTGCTGTTCGGCAGCTGCTAGATCTTCCATAGCAACCTAGGAATCACTCGTGTGTCAACACGATTTCTTAAACGATAATCAGATAATTTTTTTTCAACGGTTCGAATTCAACCAAATTCTTTTTCAGGGCTCGAAAAGGAGTTTATGTGCGTTTCCAGGCTCCTTGTCGAGGCTTGAAGAGGGATGTAATTGAATTCGAAACGTTGTCAAGGAAACAATTGTTTTTTTTGAGAAAAACTGATCTGAATACCCCATATTTTGATGAGCAACTACTCAAAACTTCATATCCACCTGAGAGCAACCACCACCAAAAAGGAGCAGCTACCCCTCAGGGTAGCTGAAGGAAAAAGGAGCAGCTACCTCTCAGGGTAGCTGCTCCTTTTTCCTTCATCTTAGAGCAACTACCCTTCAGTATAGATGGAGTTTGAGAGCAAATATTTTGATGAGCTTAAAACTTCACCTCCATTTTAGAGCAACTACCCAGAAGTAATATATTTGCTCCTTTCTCCTTCATCTTAGAGCAACTACCCTTTAGGGTAGATGGAGTTTGAGAGTGAATATTTTGATGAGCAACTACTCAAAACTTCACCTCCACCTCGACCTCAGAGCAATTACACTGAAGTGGTAGGTGGAGGAGAAAGAAGCAACTATCCTTCAGGGTAGAGCAACTACCCTTCATGGTAGATGAAGTTTGAGAGCATTTATTTTGATGAGCTACTACTTTAAACTTCACCTTCACTCCAGAGCAACTACCCTGAAGGAGTTCATAAACAAACCTGAAGGATAGTTGCTCATCAAAACTGTAGGTAGATTTATTCGATTATTCATAGAAATGGTTCATATGGAACACTTGCCTTAAGTCTAGCCTCTTGCAAGGTTAAATTTGCCTTCAGTGGAAGTACTTCTCTATTGACGCTATGGAAAAAAGCCATAGCTTTCGTCCAAGAAAGTAGTCCGGCCACATCACCACATACTCTTTTGGCTGTGTCCATATTGTAGTCCTCCATTTCGAAATATGGTTGTAAGAATTCCACCATCTCGTTATTTATGATGTCTTTCGGGTAGTTCTGCAGCTGGAGCAGAAATGTTGTTGAGGCCATCATCTGTGGAAGAAAATATTCATGTTTCATGCATTTTCAATTGGTACTATTTCATTCAGCGAAAAATAAAAATTTAAAAAATATAAATGGCAACATTGAAATGATAGCGAAATGATTATAATATGGTGTTCACTGTAAGAAGATAACAAGTTGTTACATAATTCATACGAATAGTATTGAATAATAGCTTCCTTGCTTCGGCTTCACGTGGTGTGGTTTAGCCCTCGGTTACTTTCACGTCGGATCCTTCGATGCTCATAGAAAATTTCACCAATCAATGGCCTTTCTTAATGGTATATTTCAATAATGTTAATGCAATATACGAATGCGATGACATATCCCTCTACTAAGATGGGATCTATAGAAAACTCAATCCGAAAGAGACTCGTTCGTTTTTTTACTATAGCTTAAACTATAAAGCCACTAGATGAACTAGTTCTCCAACATCAGGCAGTGCTGTTTTAACTGATCAGGTTTCATCAGTGATACATGGCCAAACAACTGAACTGTCCTTGAAAAGACAAACCTGAAAGTAGAGGCACCACACTATAATTTCTCAGACAAGTGATCATACCGACCTAATCTGTGAATGCAAAGAATGTTCCGTACTGTTCAGAATATTCCCTTTGAGCCCACTGGCATTTGTGGCATTCTGGAATGTTCCTGCGTAATGCTAGCACAACAAGTTTTGATGATTCTCACTCTGAATGTCTTTATATTTCAGGTTGCGTAACATGAACTTTCGATTTGATATAACTCCGAAGGAAAAACTTGGAAGAGTCAAATCCGTCGAACGAGCAAGCCATTCCAACGGACCGCGCTCACCAACCCACATGTCTGGTCCAACCAATCCCTCACAGGCCTAAAACAATGTGGAGGCGCACCATCTTGTTGGAAAACAACAAGATTTTTCAAATAATATCGATTTTTGGCCACAATTCCTTGAATTCGTGATGACTCTGTCAAATTTTTCTCAAGATATGGGATCAACAGTATGATTTCTCGAATGTCCGCCCAGACATTCACTTTTTTGGGTTATGAGATCGAACTTTTCAAAAAGTATGTGAATTTATGTCCGAGCGGTTGACATTACCGTTTAGGAAAAGAGCGAGACACGTGTCCCAGTTTTGTGAATCTTTTAGTATAAATCTCACAGTGAGCTAAACTAATAACAATCATTCTACTTCAATAGTTCCAGTTCTACGTTTTCTGGAAAATTACGTGAGAGATCAACATTCGTGTACCTAACATTTTGGAATGTAGACCCAGAACTCTGAAATATAGTCATCTTTCGTGCTCCACTGATGTTTGTCAGGTTATTTCTTTTCATTTTGAAGTCTCTTTGTCTTTACTCAATTGATTGGATCCAAAGAATAATCTAAAAAAATCTTAGAAACTAATGGTACAATGTTTTACAAGGACGTACAATTTGTCCAGTGGCCTTTTTCTATATTGTTATTCGCAAATTTGACAGCTATATGTTTAAGAGAAACAAATATTTCTCTGCAGTGAAGTACTCATGATTTTTCTGTGAATTGAATTCTTGCTTTCTTTTTAGACAAAAATAACACGAACCAAATTAAGGGTTCTCCTTTGGTGAATTTATCATTATTTTAGTGGGTATCTGCCATACACTTCAACAGGGTCCTTCTTACGTTTGAAATTGAACCTTTTCGTTATACATGAATTAGTAATCGATAAAAAAGTTCAGCCGGGAAAATTGTTTGAATTGGGTATGAATTCATGACCTTTTAGGTTCCCAAGAAATTTCATTCACTTTTGTTGCCACATTTTCCATTCGTAGAAATCTAGAAAATTCATGTTTTACCTTGGATTGAGTGAAAAACAATTCACTCAGATCTTTCGATCTAATTTGAGCGGAAATAGAAATATTGGCCCCAACGTGAGTAAAAGTATTTCGAAGAGTTGATGGCTATGAATTTACAATCTTGTAAATGATTTCAACCGAAACAACTTTTACAAATGAATTTTTTTTGTATGTTTCTGTATTAGCAATCGTACAGATCGCTAATTTTTGCTACTCCCTGTGTGGTGAAGGGATTTGTTTTGAATTTGGTGTATGTAATCTCGCTTTGAGATGATGAGGAACATTTTTTTTTTGGAAGGAAAATTTGCTAATGAAAAAGTTTTATATGTGCAGGAAACAATTTGAGATTCTATATAAAAATAATACTAGACTGAATTCGAGTTAAATGTGATGAGAAAGTGTTGTAGACCCATCAATATATTTTGTAACCATAAAATGAGTATCGAAAATACCGTTCACTCTTGAAATCTACGCTATATTTCACATAATTCTCATGTATACAATATATACATATGAGGTAAAACCAAATGGATAATTCCAAAGAAGAGATTATTTCTCATAGAAAATTCTGCAAGGATTCAAAACTAAAATGCAATCATCTTTCATCAGAATCTTTCAGTAGTATACCGAAAGATAAATTTTGCTCAAGATTCAAAATTAGTTTCAAAAAGAATCACTTTCAAATATTTTATTTCATCAATTTACAATGAAAAATCAATTAAATTTCGTTATTTTTAACCAATATTTCTACTTTATGATCTCATCTCAGTTTTGATAATTTCAGTAGTGAACATTATTATTGAAAACGTGATAACCTCTTCGTTTCAAACTATTCCACATATACAATAATTACAGTTGAATAATTGTTTATGTTGTAGAGAAATTAGAAAAATAATTGATGCACTCGCATAATTGAACGTAATTTCTAATTCTTATCAAATAATTTCAAAGACAATTTTCAATTTTGTCAAAAACTACTTCACCTTATTCGAAATTCATGTTTTGACGAAATTCGTAAACACCTGAGATAATTTGATAACCAATAATTACATATTATGTTTATTATGTTTTGTTTCTTCCCAAATTAATGATAAAGAAGTTTTCCATATGGTTTTGATTCACTGGAACATTTTGTATGATGATATTTCGCTCAACTTCTACAAAAATATAGAGAGATATGTCTTGTTACAACATTTCATCAATGAATTTTCATCAGAATAATCTGTCATAGAATTTGAATACACATGATTATATTTCGATTTACAATGGTCATTATATTGACACAATTTTGTGATAAATTTGATTGAACATATTCATGTTGACGATATACATAATCACAATTATCTATTCAGTCAATATTGTGACTATCATAAATCGGAGTTTTGGGTTTGTGACTAATTTACGAAGCAATTTAATAAAATAGCAATAAGGTCATCAAATTGACAAAATTTTATGATGAATTATTATTGAACATATTCATGTTGACAATATACATAATCACAAACATCTATTCAGCTGATTTCGTCAATATTGTGACTATCATGAACCGGAGTTTTGGGTTTGTAACTAATTTACAAAGCAATTTAATAAAACAGCAATATGGTCATAAAATTGACAAAATTTCATGATGAGTTTGATTGAACATATTCATGTTGACAATATACATTATCACAAACATTTATACAGCTGATCCCGTCAATATTGTGACTATCGTAATCCGGAGTTTTGCGTTTGAGACTGATTTACAAAGCAATTTAATAAAACAGCACTAAGATCATCAAATTGACAAAAGTTTATGATGAATTTGATTGAACATATTCATGTTGACAATATACATAATCGCAAACATCTATACAGCTGATCCCGTCAATATTGTGACTATCATAAACCGGAGTTTTGGGTTTGTAACCGACACTTCTATTGTTGAAAGTCTCTATCATCATCGATAAGTCAGTACACTGCCATTTATTATTGGAAATTCCCACGTAACGCAGGTGTTTCGAATTCGTCATCAGTCTTCCAAAGTCGAAATGTTTCAGACGATTTCCATCAAGAAACAGCTGCTCCAATTTCCTCATGGAAAAGAACACACCAACCTCATTCAGTTCATTCAACGAGGTATTGGTCAAGTCCAAAACAGTCAAGTCAACCAAATTGGAGAAGGCTCCGTTTTCGAATGTGTCCAGCGTATTTCCACTCAAATTCAAGAAATTCAAATTCGGCAAATACTGGAAAACTCCCAAAGGCCATTTCTGCAGGTTATTGACATTTAAGTGGAGTTCACGCAGATTTTGTAATGTCAAGAAGGAGTCAGCTGCCAAATGATGAATATTGTTATGATCCAGACGCAAAGTTCTCAAAGTTGTCAAATATTTCAAAGAATTTGGTTTTATACTGAACAATTCGTTGTGCTCCAAATGTAGTACCTGAAGATTCTCCAGTGGTTCGAAAACATACTCATCAAATTCACTGATGTGATTGTAGGACACATCCAATATCGCCAGAGTCGTCAAACCTAGAAAAGTATCCCGTTCCAGATGAACAAGATTGTTGTTGTTCAACAGAATCACTTCAACACTGTCCAGTCCACTGAATGACATAGATTCCACAGTTTTAATCGACAGCATCGATAAATTCAGCAGTCTCAGCGATCTCAGATCCTTAAAAGTGCCAACCTCGATTTTTTGATTATGTTTAAAAAGATTCGGGGAGTCCAAATAACGCAAACTGAACAAGTCGTTCAGAGATCCGGACTCTACAAAACCAATGAAGGAATCGTTGAAATGAAGTTCTTCCAAAGCGAATAATCCTTGAAAACTATCACTTTTCAAGGTGTCTATTGTGGAATGTGTCAAAGCTAAATGTCTTATGTTGATGTTCGAAATCTTGTTGGATGTGAAGGTACCTCTGAATGATAGAGTGAGTTTCTGAATTTCCAGTTCATTTGAGAACTTGTTCAAGGCGCTCAGGTTATTGCAGGAGAAGTCTACCTCCTGCAGCCGGGGTGTGCCCACGAAAACTTCAGGTGGTATAACTTCGAGATCGTTATGACTGAGGTCGATGTACTCGATACTTGACAGATTCGTAAAAGCGTTCAGCTCCAAATTGTTCAAGTGAACGTGGGATATGTTCAAGTTCATCAGATTGGGCAGATTCCTGAAAGATTCCGAACGAATTGTGATTATCCTATTTCCCTCCAGCTTGAGCGTCGTCAAAGGTAAATCGTGGAAGGTGTTCTTCTCCAAGATGACCAGAGCATTGTTACTGAGGTCCAACACTGCCAGGTATGGCAAGTTGATGAATGCCTGTGATTCAATTATTTCTATTAGGCAGTTTGATAAAATGAGAGTTTCGAGTTCCTCAGTACCTTCAAATGAATTATTAGTTATGACTCTGAAGATGTTGAAAGATAAATCGATGTTGTTCACTCTCACTCTGTGGAAAACATTTTTTACGTTTGATATTTCATTATAGCTCAAGTCTATCAGTCTGGAGGTCACTTCGAGAAACGAATTCGCTTGGAGAATTTTGATATTCGAATGGGATAAATCTAAGATATCCACATGAGAGTTCTGGAATGTTGACATATTTAACTTGCTTATATTCACATAACTCAGATTGAGTAAATTCAAATCGAGATTATTGAAAGCGTGTTTGGGAATGCTGGTAATTGTTGAATATGAAAGATCAACGGTTGCACCCGAAATGACCATTTGTTTAAAGTCTTCAAGGTGTGATATTTCCTTCATTTGGTTTTTTAGCTTGAAGCATCCTCGTATGTAATCACCTAGACTGATCTCGATATTTGTTAAATCTACTTCTTTCACGTTCAACTTTCTATAATTTCCGCTCCAATACACATTTTTTTCTACTTCAAAGTGGCTAATATTGCTGTTGGATAAGTTCAAAAATTTTTTATTGCGGCAGAGTTTCACTACTCTCAAATTGTTGAAGCTCAGATCCAATGATTCCAAATTCCTTGCATATTTGCTTTCGTTGAATTCTGTAATTTTGTTGCCACTAAGATTGATTAAGCTTATTGGTTCATTTGAGAAGCCCGTCAAAGAAGCTATCCTATTTTTACTAAAATTGAGATATTGTATTCCACCAATATTTTCGAAATTCAAAGAATCTATTCCATTATCACTCATATCTAAGTAAGTCAGGCTCATCCTGGTGAATGTATCAACATATTTGATCTTGTTACCTGCAAGATTCAACCTTTTCAATGACTGTGGCAAGTACTGAACGAAAGGAGTGGTTTCGAGTTGGTTTCTACTCAAATCCAAACTTTTAAGATTCGAAAAATCCTTGAAGGCGTTTTTTCCAACTACTTCGACGGAAGCATTGTTAATCGCTAAGCTATCGATGGTGTTGAATCGCCTGCTGTTCGGAATTCTAGGAAAATAATCTATGACCATCCAGTTACCTCCCACAATTGTCATTGTATCGATTCCGTAGATATCGATTTTGTAGATATCATTTTCTCGAAAATTTCGATAAAATTCATAGAGGAATTCTTCGTTACCAACTCCTTTGCAGGAGTATGAATTTTGAGGAATGAACATACACTGAGCATTGGAGTGTCTGATGAGTTGTTCAGAAAGGCAGAATAGTATGGCAATCAATACCGTAGGCCTGAAAATAAAATTTTTTATATCGTATTATGTACAAATACAAGTTTTAACAAAATTGGTTCAATAGTTATGAAATGATACTTATAAGTACGATGACCTGACTTATCGAAACCAGGTTTCAATTGAAGGGGTTGTATTTCAGGGAGAGATTAGTTTTTGGGGAAAACGTTTCGGCTTTCTACTTTTGCACCTCCATAAAAAATGTTGGAAACTTCGAAGGGAAAAAAGTAATAATTTCCAGAATACAAAAATGTGAAGATCATGCAAAAAACTTACATTCAGATACAAACTGAAAGAAAGAAAAATAAATATAGTTAAAAAAAACTGAAAAACAAGCTTTTAAAGAACATCGAACTGAAAAATTGAAAATATTTTTTTCAAAAAATATGCTTAAAACAATAAAGAACAAAAAATACTAGTATTATTGTAAAAAAAGCGACACGCGCTTGATATATAAAAAATATGTCACAAAGTGCCCACGCTTTTTTCATATTTTTCGTTCATTATTGTTTTAAGCTTATTAAAAAAACTATTTTCAACCTTTTAGTTCGATGTTCTGTTCTTTAGTTTTTCAAACTATAATTACTTTTCATTTTTTTAGTTTTAATTTATAAAAACGTGTTTTTTTGAACTATATTCATTTTATCTGAACTTAAATATGAAATTTGAAATTTAAAGGAGAGTTACAAACAAGCACACATACATACAGGTAAAGCTAATAAAAGTGTGATGAGAAAAAAAATATAATTTTTTCAAATGAAGAAATACATGTAAAGTGAGTTCGAATTATACCAAGAAGGTTACGTATAACGCCATCTTCCCGCGAATAGACCAAGCAATAATGTCGATAATTCTGTCAACTACAGATCCCGAGCATTCATACGGGAATGAATATGAAATGAAAAAGAGAGTTACAAACATCCATACATACAGATGAAGCTAATGAAAGCGTGATAATAAAAAACCATTTCGAAATAACTACTTCCGTATTGACTTCAAAATACACAAAAAAAGTACTATCGAAACTACTAAACAGAATATTATACAAAGAACACATTCCCCTATTTGGTTTGTACAAACATTCATAGAATTGTTACTCCAAGACTTTTGATACCATTAGTTATTTAATTTTGTTTGCTATTTCAAACTTGATCGGTTTATCTGAGCCTACTATGCTACTATGCCCCGGGAACGTGGCAAAAAATTTAGGTATCTATCGAAATGGTCGTATATTTAAGGTTCACAAAACATGTAACAAAATATGTACAGAGAAGTTACATCATAAGTTCGAAAATTAACAAATGCTTTTGTGCTGAGTCATTCTGCATATTGTGATGTACGGTTCATGTCTGTATAAAAAGTACATATGTAGAATTGAAAGGTTTCAAAAATCATGTCTTAGGTATATATATGGTATTAGAAAATATGACAGAATTTCATATGAACTTGAGGAAACCAAATGGTTGACGATGAATAATAGATGTGTTTTACACTTGGTTACTTTCTTCCATAAAATAGTAATAAACAAAATTCATCATATTTGTATAACAAAATGAGATTTCGTAGTGAGGGACACACTTTGAATTTGAGGTTGGGAAGGTTACTTTTCCCTCCTCCCTATCGAATCACTTTTAATCGTCGATTCTTCAGTTATAACATAATATTTCATAATAATTAGTTAGTAAATTTTTCTTATTCAAGTGCTATTACAAAAAATAGCTCATCAGTGGCAATCAGAGAGTCATTGATTTCAAAGATTTCATACTTCTGTAAAATTTTCATTATGAACAATTAACATGTTTTCTCTCTCTCCATCTTCTTTTTCCTTTATTTTTCTTTTTTAGGGCTGGAACTAAGACAAACATTACTCTTCCGGTACATGTTGTTTCTAGCCTCCGCTGTAGTTTTCCAGATATTAATAATTATTGTAATTATATGTCATGAGAAAATACAAGTGAATGAATGAATATAGTACATGAAAGAGGTGAAATTGAATATATATATAGAACACTTGTCTCTAATAGCGGACATCGATTTTTCGTTATAATACTCTTGCCATATTGCCTTTTCAGCACTATCTGGATAACATTAAATATGAAATACTCATTTCATCCGTACTTTTACCATCCAACCTAAAAGACCACTCACCATACAAACTGATCGGTTTCGTTAAGAAGCTGGATTTATTTGGTCGAATGTGAATAAGTGTGAGCCACAATGGATTCTTGCGGGTTGCGGTGGAGGGTCGAATAGACCCACTAACTTTGGACCTAACCTAACCTAACTCATTTCATTCATAACATCATGATTTTTGCTACGGAGGATTTAAAACTAGTTATGTCACCATGACGGTACTTAATGACTTCATTCTTGACAAAATGCACTAGAGATTGAAAGGTTACTGTGGCCAACAAGTTCACCAGACAGGAATTCTATTGGGCACATATCTAAATTAAATGTACTCTGTAATATACTTCTTTATTCATAATAATAGTGTCTCATTCGGACAAACATAAAGAAATCCAGTCTTTAGACTCATTTTCATTCCCGGGAGAGATTAATTTTTGATATAAAGATGTAGAAGTTTGAAGCCGATAACGTAAACATCGCAATATCAATTTGGGGTTATCAAGCGATTGGCCCCTGTGTGTATGTCTGCATCAAGAGTAGGTCAAGAGTTTTTGACAAAATATTTGACTTCGGGATGGGGAAATGTCTATTGCATCTTCATACATAACATTGAGTTTACTGAATAAATTATAAAATGAAGTGTGATACTTGCCTGTTACTTTTATTCAACACTGACATTATCGCGCAAAAATTCTCAGTTCGTTGCTTGATGCGAACTAAATGAACACTAATTACTTATATCATGTTTTGAAAACATTCTAATTATGATGATGAAGAGGTCAAGAAATCAGATCAATTATGATTTTTACATCGTGAATTGTAATCCAATGGTTCTGTGTTTGGTGATTATTGTAGTCGTTCAGTATTGTGTGAGAGTAAAAGAATTTCAAGGACGCTACATCAAAGAAACATAGTCGTCTCAAGCAAATAGCACTGAAATTCACCCACAAAATCATTGAGATTTGTCTACCCTCTATATCCCTTGAAGACGCCGCTGACGAGCCATCAAAATAGGGATATGCGATAAAGAACGCGAAAACACCGACAAAGAATGCGAAAATACAGGCAAAAGAACCGCTCGATGTTTTTTCTGATATTACGTTTAAGATAATATTGATAGGCGTCGAACTGGGGGTATTAATATAAATTTTCCATTGATATATTGAATATTTTATTTTGGGAAGGACCTATTTGAATCAAAACATTATAATTTGTAGTTATGATTCGTCTTCTGATGTGAATAAATTTGATATTATTATTATCATTGGCACTGATAATATCAAATTGATCGTTGGTATGATGATGAAGATAGATAAAGTATTCGAAACATAGCCAGATAAGTATACAAACAGAATAGATTTTCGCGGTTAGAAATTTGAATATCTGATTTCGAGTTGAACCGCGTTAAAAATTCTGCGTTTTTTGACGTTTCGGCTTCGACTTTGACATTTTCAGGATGTAGAAAAGTGTGGCTACACTGAGAGATACACTTCATATATTTTTGTTGGTTTGGTTGGTTTATATATTTCTTATTGTTTTTTATAGTTGATTCAGAAACAATTTCATAGATTTAATGGGAATACTTACTTCGAATAAGACATCGCGATAATTTTAAAATGAAAATAGTCCACAGAGATTCATTGAGTGATTCTTCACTGGATGAATCAGTTTCATTAGGTTTGATGACAACTGTAATAATTTTTTCTCAGTCTATGCGATCACCCAGATCCCACATTTCTGCTTCTATTCTGATTGTTTTGTGGATGCATATTCCACAAGTTTTTTGGTCGACTGTTTCCAGAGTACTGTAAAGGTATTTTTCTACTTCACACAGTTTAAAGATCTTATTATTCCTTGCGATGAATCCTTTAACTTGAGCCCAAACCATCTCTATTGGATTCATTTTACAGTGATAAGGCGGCAGCCGACGAACAGACATTCCTTTAGTTTTCGCCATCTCATCAGTGACATACCTGACTTATGACGTTCAG
>WOGO01003622.1:0-14135 GCA_015342085.1 Leptinotarsa defecta | reverse complement strand
GTTAGCCTTAGCTCGCACAAGTTTATCAACTTCTGAGAGTTGTCGTTCATATGGGGGCGACAGCTGATTAACGGAAAAACAGATTTTAAACAGTTTGTTTTTTTTTACCAGATTGTCAAACAACTCGATGAAGGGAGGAACAAACGCCAAAGTTGGCTGTTTCTGAATAAAAATTCAGAAAATATGAATTTTTCATCAATCCACGTATTTCTTTAAATTTTTTTTTTAAATACAGTTCAAATAGAAACTGGTATATTTCAATATCAACATAACGTGTACCTCTTGTGGTTTTTTCAAATCTATATAAAGAAGGGAATTAACTGTTTATCGATGGATAAACAAAGTTATTAGTTTTAATAAATATTTTTTTGAATACCCAAACTCACTGTAGGTATGGAACGAATCGAATCTTCATAAAATATGTTGTTTGTGATCTGTTTGCCATACAAAATTGAGTGGACCTGGTGAAGTATTATAAACTGACCCATACAATCTGTGGCAGATCATAACTGAATCAAAAAATTAAGTTTGAGAACTCTTTTGGCGTTTTGCATTTTTCATGAGTATTTATTACTTTTTACTATTAGGAAACAGTATAATTGTAGGTATGGCTTACTTTTCTAATGAAATATTTTCTATTGAATATTCTTGTCACTCATCAAAATTAATTTCGACTGGTCTATATTACATAATTGAAGACATCCATTCATAAGTGAAGTTATAAATATGCTACTGCCGACAATAATATTTTTTTTCCTTTTAATGATTTTACTTTTGGGCCTGTTCTGAAAGATGTTATTTCGTAAAAATCCTCTATTCTGACGGCAAATTATTTAATATCAAAGCATATATAAAACCCGTCCTAAAATGTTTTCGTAAGGAATGGTTTCGATACAATCTGACATTCTCAACTTTCTCATATTTTGTAAATACCTTCTACCTTTTAATAAAACCCTCTTAAACCAGGTATCAAAAATATGTAACGTCAATGAAAAAGTATCTTCATTGTTGACAAAGTTATTGTGATATTAATTTTTTAACCTACCAGTTTAAATACATATTATATGTTTATGGTTATGTTTATTTTGTGTTACTGTGTAGATCTAATAGAATCAATATTCCATCAAGTCATTGAGAGGTCTGCGTGGGCAAAAATTTTACTAGATAAATATTGAGGTGAAAAAATGTCACCACATTTATGAACAGTAGTTTGTCATACATACACGGTAGTTTATTTCACAAATTCATAAACAAATTTCATAAGTCAGGATGATACTTTTGAAATATGATAATATTCCAAAAAGAATTATGTGGGAGGTTCAATTACATGCATTTTCTGAAGTTAAAACAATATTAGATTCATCATTCTGGAATATTAACAATCTTTTTTGTACATTTTATTATTATTATTATCTTCAATATTATTAGTGTGTGATAGTTACCTGTTCTTCGAGATAGGATATTCTGTGAGTCAATCTAATGTTATCTGATCGGAGTTCCTCCTTTACTCGCTGAGATTCTTCATCCCTCTCTTTGATAATTTTCACTTTTGCCAGAAGCTCATTCATGTCTTTCGAAGTTTCATTAAAAATTGCAGAAGCTTCCTTTAAAGGAATTTTTCTTGAAACTACAATTTGTGCAGGATCTGGAGCAGCCGCTAGAAGTCTGTTGAGGTCATCGCGAGTTTTGTTCAAGACTATTTTTCCGTTTATTTCGATCAATCTGAAAACAATTTCTTTTCATTTATTATTCTCTAGCGATTCAAATCTACCGTTCTAAGAGCGCTTTAAGGATTTTCCTGTAGTATTTGTATTTTGTCCTTAAAAAAATAATACAAAATATGAAAAAACTGATTAATACAGTTTATTGTATGATTTTCACTAGAAAAGTTTTTACAGAAACCGCGACACGTGTTTCGCTATACTATAGCTTCCTCAAGCATAAACTGAAATTTACTTCTGAATTACAACCATTTTATATTCTATTACCTATTATTTCAACCTATTACCTACTCGTATGCCTAATGGATGAATCAGGTATGGATTCGTTAACTATATCAATAAATTTTTCGAAAGTATGCCTGTAAATATACCTATTTTTACCTGCAAATGAACAGATTCAATGAAGGAGATTTATTCAATTCAATTTGATCGTTCATAAGATATTGAGAGTGTTTGAATTTGTTTATTTCCATACAACAGGTTAAGTTTCAAACCTTTCTTGTGGAAATGGAGGGGCTTGTATTCTTGCTTGGTTGAACTCATGTGCCTCTGAAATCAAATGTGTGACATATGTGGAATTTATTTTTCCATTCTGGAAACTATATTTGTGTTCCTTTATGCGGACTTTGAACGCTCTTCCAGTTTGACCTATATAAAACATCGAACATGATTCACACGATAATTTATACACTCTTGATTTTTCTGAAACTGAACCTAAGTAGGTTGACCCACTACAAATATTTCAGATTTTTTGATAGAAAAGGTGTAAATACTGCTTTCAAAACCAACAACAACTTAGGCATGCACATTAAGAATAACAAAGATAAAACTTTAGTTTCAGAAAAATCAGGAGTGTACAAATTATCGTGTGGGTCATGTCCGATGTTTCATATAGGTCAAACTGGAAGAGCGTTCAAAGCCCGCATAAAGGAAGACACATATACTTTCCAGAATGAAAAAATAAATTCCACATATGCCATTCAGTAAATCTCAGAGGAACATGAGTACAACCATGAATACAAGCCCCTCCATTTCCAGAAGACAGGTTTGAAACTCAACCTGTTGGAGAGTATTGGAATAAACAAATTCAAAAACTCTCAATATCTTATGAATGATCAAACTGAATAAAATAATTCGCCATTATTGAATCTGTTCATATGCAGGTAAAAATAGTTCCTTTAATTTTACTGCTAGCCAATAAAGCTTGATTGTGATGTTTGAGTTAAATATCAGGAGTGTGTCTCCTTTTCATGGAATGAGCATAATCCAGCAGCTCCATGGTATATTTAGGGACGGAGTTATATTTGAGAAATATTCGACTGGTTTAATTTCAGCTGCACAAGGTGTTTCCCAATTGAGTTGAAAAATATAAGGGCATATTCTGGAGGTAACATATGTCCGTAAATGCATTGTTTCCATCCCTCATCTGGTGAAACTTGGTAATGTTATTTTCAGATATCATTATGCCTCGGTTAGATACAAATTATCGAGTCCAGTGGAGGCTCGGGACACATTATTGGCCAGAAAAACGTTTCTTGTAACATTCAATTTTTTTGTGTAGATTGAAACATCAGAAAATAAAATATAAAATTTTTGTCGACCTCGTTTCGTTTATGGCGTTTGGTTTGTGAAATTTCGAATATTTCGAAAGTCAATCAATTACATTCACATATTTTACATTTCGGAACTTCTTTGACATTTTTGGGAGAGAAAGGTTTTGGCATTCTACTTCTTCGTTTTCACTCAAAAAATGTGGGAAACTGTCAAACAAAAAAAGCAATTAATCAGTCGGGCCTTACAGCCCAGAAGTTGTTCTGTCTAACCAGAAGCTTCGTGTTTTTTAGTATTCGTTTAGTTACACGTCGATACATAATTCTTAGCTTCATAAATTATACAGTGTGAGTACTGAGTAGTGTTTTTATGGAAATAAACTGCGAATAAGAATGCAAATTTTTCAGAAAGTGGATGTGATCGCTGTTCGTCTGATCGATGGTAGGCAGATTATTGATGGTTGTAAAGATATTTCATTCACAAGTTATTACAAGAATGAACAAATATTGACGAAGCCGCTATGTTTGTTTTTCTCCATCATTCGCTGATGTCATCCCTCTCTCACACATGTAGGTCTCACTTTCACACACGTCAACTATTAATATCAATAATGCCCTCTCGACATGCCACCATGTTTGATTTTTCTTTGTCAATAAATTCAATATCGACATCAGTAGGTATAATATGAAATGATAAATACATTTCAGCTTATACCCGCTTTGATACATCCTTAAATTCCTTACTACAAAGATAATCTGCGATTTTCGCGACGGAAATGAACGGCATCCATCATGGGTTTTTAGAAAAATGAGTCTTTAAAAATATTCATTTTTTTCCCTGTGGTAAGAGTGCCCAAAAAGTCTATTTTAAAGCGTTATATCTTCTTAGAATTTGCGATTCTTCCTATGATATTTCACATTATGCGCCCGATATATTTTTTATAATATGCAAATAAAATCATTTGAAATGAGTACCCACATCGCCCTGTTGCAGTTAATATAACGGAAACGATTATTATTATCGAAGATGCACATAGTGCCCTTCTGACATGTTGCGCCATCTTTGTTTTTGTCTTTGTTAAAACTCATTCATGTTCGCAAATCATCACACGTTTTCTACCACGCCACCACCCCCACACCTACGACGTCACTTCCAACGTTTTTTTTAAGTTTTATCATCATTATTATTATTAATTAAAGAAGAAAGAAACATAAATAAGGAAATTATGAAACAACAAGAATTAATTGGCGCTCTGGGGCGACTTCATTGATTCCTCGAGTTCAATTTCATGTAATACAATCACCCAACCAATATTTGTTCTCGACATCCTGATTCGCTAACCGACGTTACTCATAGATTAGATTGAGTGTTCTACAAAGTTCCGTTCGGACGTACGAAAGTTTGTAAAATGAAGCACCATAAGAAAAACAATGGAATCTTGAGCCAGAAGCAGTATTATACATTCACTAATTGAATTACACAAAAAAATATTTTCGAAAGAAAAACTTTCATATATGAATACCGAATTATAAAAAAGAAAACACTTTTATCTCTTCAGTTTATGATTCAACACTTCGTTATGGAATTGAATCAGATATCATTCACAATATAGTAAATGAAAGAGGTAAAATTTAGCTTACACGAAACACTGTCTTCCTCACTGATGGGCATCTGATGTTTCGCCGTAAGATACTTGCCTCATCGGCCCTTCAGCACCAAATCTTTATAACATTATAAGAAAAAGCACTTTATGTAACGAATGAGTTTAATCTCCTCATGTCATCGATGATAGTACCTAATGACATTCATTCGCTTATTTATAGAAAAATGTGGAAATCTTCCAAATGAAGGAAGGAAGCAATCAACTTAAAAAAATGTAACCCTATACAAAGATGTGTAGGTCATGCAAAGAAATAACTTTCAGACAAAAACTAGAAGAGATCTCGAAACAGCTACTTTCATATATATATTGAATTGGAAGATTCCCACATTTTTTTATAAAGATGGAGAAGTAGAAAGCGAAAACCTTTCTTTCCCAAAAATATTTTCATATTTTGAATCCATAGATTGGATGAAATATAGCATATGAAACTCTTACTTAGTTTTTCATCTCTGCGGCTCTCCGCCATTGAGAAGTTCAAAATTCCACTGGCAATCCTTCCTATCATTTGAATGCGGAGTCGAAAGTTTTGAGAAACTAGTTTGTTTTATTAATGTCATGAAAAATATTGACTGCATAAAATATTCGTAGATTGCATTTTGTTTCTTACGCTCTGAATAATTTCCTTTATTGCAGTTTAACAAACCATCTGTTTATGCAGTGAAAATGGCAACGTTGTTTTGAATCACATCATCGCATTATCCTCAAATGATTAGCTCAGAAATGTTCACAACATTCAGCTGAATATAGTCATGGCGAGTACCGGATACACGGATGGAAGTCCACGATTGCTACGTTTATTATCGTTGTTTTAATTCTTTCCGGCTTTTGTTATACGTTGCTTAGTCAGATTTGGGGTCAAAACTATTCTAACATCGTTTACGTTCATTTGGGACGAGTGGAAGATTTTCAGTTGAATAACACTAGCCTCATAAAACTTAATCAATCCTAAACTCAAGAAAACAATAATAAATAATAGTAAAGAACGAATCGAAAAATGAATTCTGAAGATATTTTTGAACCATGTTTAACTAGGTAATTATGTTATTTCATTTTTATAAAAAAAAATACATTGTCTCAGAGATATATTTCAATTATCCTTCCACACATTTGCGAGGTTATGTGTGTTCTGGTTTTCTTCTAGGAGCTATCGTCTATTTGGGGAAAGGTAAACACATCACGCTGTATCTGTAAGTGTAAACTAGATGTTAAACAATACAGTTTTCGAGTTGAGGCCACATGGCATCAGGCTAGTAAAAATATGACGTCTTCTTAGAACGGAAGTACAAACTGAATAGAAAAAATGTTTTTTGTATTAATGAATTTTCATAAAAAAGAAATTATTTCGGAAGATTTGTTCTTTCGCGAATTTCAATGTTTATATGTTTGTTTCGGAAAGGCTTTTTCTTGCAGTTTGTGTCTGAAAGTTATTTCTTTGCAAGATCTATACACTTTTGTAAAGAGTTTATCTGGAAATTAATTGTTATCTTTCTTTCTTTGACAGGTTCCCACATTTGTTTCTCTATAAAGATAGAGGTAAAAAGCCAGAATTTTTCTTTCCCAAAAACTTTAAAAATATTTTGACAATTGGTTAAAATCAATATATTTCTGCCAGTAATAGCTGTTACGATTTTTCATTAACACAAACCTTTGCAATTTTCCCTAAGGGTTGAATCAAAATAACAAGTTCAAATTATATACAAAAACATTTTGAAATCGTACAGTTTTGCTAAGTTTCTCCATCCACTATACAATAACAAAATTTCAGTACGTGGTTGGAGCTACCTACCAAATTTTCGTTAGCTCCTAGGATATTAGTTCTTGGATATCCATTCACTGATTAAACTAAACTCGACTTTATGGTCAAAATTTTGACTTTATTCGAAACTTCGACTTTACTCTCAGGATTTTGAATTCATTTTCATAACTCAAACCTCAAAATTTCAATTTCAGTCTTCAAATGTCAACTTCAAATTCGAAAATACAAATTTGAACTCCAAATTACAACTTCAAACGCAAAATTTAGACTCTCATCTCGAAATTTAGACTTCGGTTCCAGATTTGAGACAAAGTTTCGCCTTTCAACTCTAAATTTCGAAATCAAAGTGAACATTTCGACTTAAAACTCGAATAACGGATTTCAATTCATAAACAAATGATTGAAAAGACACCCCTTTCATTGTACTTTCTGAATGTGCGCCTATGCTTGCAGTGAAAAATTGTATATAAATAATATTCCGTTTGTCCCATCGAAATTTTGACTTCAATTCGAGATTTAAGTCGAAGTTTCGTTTCTCAACTGGAAATTTCGAGATCAAAGTAAGCATTTCGGCTGAAACATGAATTACGGATTTCAATTTATGAACAAATGATTAAAAAACACTAATTTCATTACACTTTCTGGATATGGGACTATGCTTTTCATGGAAAACTGAATATAGATATACTGGTTGTCCCATGGAAAACAATTCTCTTTGAAGTCGAAATTTCGAAATTAAATTAAAAATTTCGTGTTTCAAAGTCAGAATAAAAAAAATCAAAAGATTTTCTGCTCTGATAATTGCTTCCCAAGTCTAATTGATTGAAACCTGATGACTTTGAAAGTTTTCAATATTATTATTTTCTGTATATGATTAATGTGATACTAAGAATGTGAACATGAACATGATTTCATGCCAAACTTCAAAGTTGACAGAAATTATTGTTTTGAAAATAATATTAGTCACTTTTTTATACAAGGCTATTCGTTTAATCGAGCTCATTACTCAGAAACATTCGCTTATCCCGAAATATTGATTAACTGTTATGTGTGAGGTTTTCACCAGCTATTTTTTTATGATAATGGGTTATTTTAAATCATGTCACCTACCTATCACCCTTTCGTAGCTGTGATTCTTCTAAAGCCCAGTCTACAAAGAGACCAGATGAAGAATCTTTCGGTCCCGCCCCAAATTTTGGGCACTTTGGGTCGTAGTCTATTTCAATAGCTTGAAGTAACACATAGTCTTCTCCTTCTGCCCAACTAAAACAAACAAAATCATTGAACAATTACTGAAAATTAAACCAGTATTCACGATCATCGGTAATTTCTGACAGGTGAAAATACTCGTAGTGGCATTCCTAAGTCAGTTTCGATTACATGGAAGTCGGCATATTTATTGAAAGGGGGTTTTGAGAGTAATAATTATTATGAGAAAATATTCAAATATTAAAAAAAAAATGAAAAATAGAATTCAATATTTTAACCTAACCTAACCTAATTTTACCCTAACCTAACCCTAATCTGAAACTAATTCAACTCTAACTTAATCTGACCTGAACCTAATCTAACCTAACCTACTCTAATCTAAAATTCAAACAGACCGGTTCAGCCAAGTCGTAGGCTCAAATACGACTTGGCAGAGCATGGTTACAATGGTCTGTCTGGCTATGCACATGTGCGAGTACTTCTGGCGTCGAGAAATCCGCCACAATGAGTTGGATCCGTTTTTAGAGTTCAAAGTTAATTCAAACTGAAGTTTACGTAAATACTGAACCTTGATAAAATTTATTTTTTCATTTCTTCGTCCTATTGATTTCCTGTCATCACCCCCTTTCGATTGACATACTACATCCCCTTGTTGGCGTGGTCCCAATAACTTGAGTTCTACCTAAATATTCTGAAATATTTCAAGGATGATTTTCTCTTGACTGCACACAATAACAACCTCTTCTATGAAAATGGTCAGTTTTCAGAAAAAGAGAGAAATATCTGATATATAAAAATAGAAATGAACATTTGACTTGGATAGCTACTCTTGATTTTAACAGAAACGGAACATTTCAGTCCAAGTTTCCAGAGAAGCTCTCTTTTTTTCGATACCTAGGCATCAAGAAAAAGAGAGATATAGGTAAATCTGCATGCAGAAAAATTGGTAGGTATATACGACTATTATGTCCACACGGGTAGCAAGGATTTGTCCATTTAGGGGGACTAGATCCCACTATTATGGAACCTTGTAATGGACGAGTTACTATGACTTATAAATAAAGTACCAGGCTATACAGCAGATGATTTACTCATTCTAGTTCACGGCAAATGTCTTAATATCATGAGAGGACATATGTTACAGGCGCTGAATATTTTGACAATATTGGCCGCGAAATAAAAACTTGAAGTAGTACATACTACTAACTAAACTAACTATACCAACTAAACAATTGACTAAAATGACTAAGATAGAGAGTCTAAGACTTCTACAGACCTAGTTGGGGAAAATTGAATATCTGAATTGATACTACATCCAAGGGTAACCTGGAACCAACTATTGAGCAGAATAAAAAGGAAGCCTGGGTAGCATTGATGCTGATTGAAAGTACATATGACTGGTGACTGAAACATGATAACTGCAAAACATTAAGTATTTGCATTAATTAATGATGGGTGAGCCCATGATGATATGTGTATGTTTAGATTGAAAGGGGTATATTTTTAAGAGAAATCAGTTTTTGGGAAAGAAATGTTTTGCCTTTCTACTTCTTCAGTTTCATACAATAAATGAGGGAAACTTTCGGAAGAAGAAATGAATCAATTATTTTCAACTCTTCACACGGAAGTGTGAAGAAGTTGTTTCATACATAACCTCGTTCAGTGCCCAAATATACATCAAATCAGGCAGATGCAAAAACTTGCTTGTAGATAACTGGAGCAATGAGAACCAAACCAACAGCAGCATTGAATTCAATCACTAATCCACCCCTTTTACGTTTTGTGATAACAGGAAAGCTAAGAAATTTTGGAATATGTGGAAAAACGGACCTTCAACATGTTCCCCGACCACATGACATCAAAGTACACTTCCGCCACAAACTATACATGTAAAGTCACAAACAGTTAGGAGTGGATAATGAACAGTCATCTCCAGAGGAGAAATTTGCGATGAAGCTACTAACTCAGTTAATATACATCCATCCCACAAAGTAACGTGTATGCAAGCTTTCAATACGTAAGGAAGTTTTCAGAGACTTCGACGATATGAGCAAATCGATGTTAATAGCTGGTTTGAGCAGATTTCAGAACCTCTCCCCACCACTTTTAACATTAAAATTATCTCTACATACGTCACACGAAGTAGCCAAGGTGACTTTGAAATGTTTTGAGTTTGACCTTGAACGACCTTAACCTACGTAACATGACGATGCAGTCAAGGTAACTTTGAGGTGGTGTTTTGGATTTAACCTTGAATGACCTTTATTCACCCCCAATATTTTCGACGCGTTGACGTCGCCCACCACTTTTAACCTTGAAATTACCTTTACATACGTCACACAAAGTAGTTAGTTTTCAGTTTGACCTTGAACGACTTTAATCTACGTCACACAACGCAAACAAGTTGACTTTGAGGTAGTGTTTTGGGTTTGACTTTGAATGACCTTCGTTCACTTCCCATATTTTTAAAAAAGAGATTTCGACTTCGAATGAACTAGAGCCAGTTACGGGGCTTTCTTGAAGTTTTAACCTACACGACACAATGTAGCCAAGGTGACTTTGAGGGTGTGTTTTCAGACATCCAGGTTGTGGTAAAGGATAACCTAAGGTACTCGAATAGATGAGTGAAGGTAGTTCTGCAAAGTGACAATTACGTCAGGAGTATACACAGCAATCCAGGTGAACATATTTTATATTTCTATACCATAATTCCACTATATTCGAAATGGATCTTTTGAAATTTAATATCGCAATAATTCAACAAACTGAGGCTATGGAGCAGAAGCCTTTAATATCTTTGACTATCGATAAAGGTTATAAAATTGAGAAGATGTCGATGCTATCCACGCGATAAGGTAAATCCATTCATGTAGTTTTGTTGGACGAGTAAAATAATATTTTTTTCAAATCATTGCTTTCAGAACGTGTCACAGAATATTTCACGGAAGAAATGATTCACGAAGTGAATTTATCCGAAGCCAAATTCAGTTTTACATATATGGGACAAAGTTCTCAGGATTATCCTGGAATAATTTAGATTGAAAATAAATTTGTAAATAGTGGAAATATGGTATATTATTGTAAAATATGGATTAGCTCCCGTGCTTCAAACATGATTCGATTTCAAGTGAGTGATTTTTCTGCAATATAATTTCCAAAATAATGAATGCATTTCGTGTATTTTCAGAGTACGAACATGTGGATGCAATATTCAGCTGAAAAGTGGCCGAAAGCAGTGCTTTTGGGTTCTCCAATAAGGAGGTTGGCTTGGGAATTAGCCGACTTGAGTTTTGATGCTTTTCACTCATCAAACTATGATATGAGTGTATGTTATGACGCTGCAGAGGTGCGAAAACTTTTGGAGCTCAGCGAGAAATATGTGCTGGTGCGGCTCTGTGCCTTAAATATTCGTATGGAAGCAGAACTTTGGATGAGTTTTGTGAGCTAATAATTGAAGCAGATTTGAAACATTTCCTTCGCAACATACCCGTATATCTATCAAAGAATATCATAGAGAAATATCAATTGGAACCACATAAACCCAACCTACAACCGAAAGAATGTTTTAAATAATGATGTTGTTAATATTTGGAATCTGTTGTATATGTTATAAGTAAAATCATGTTTCAATGCATGTTTGTCTATATCTATTTGTTTGATAAATAAAAGGCAGAAGATAATTATTGAGCGTTATATTATTTATCAATATTTGCTACTCCGTGGTGAATTACATGTCAATATTATTATAATCCGGTCTTAACAGAACCAGTTAGGGCATTATAGAATGAACTGCATCGTGGAGGATGAATGCATATACTTTGGTGTTTGCTGGAAAAGTCACCTTGCGTGTTTCGAATTCTACTTTAATGTCGACAGTAGTCATAGCTTTATCGTAATAGCTGCGTTGGAAGTTTTCATATGCATAGTAGGATGACAAGTCTAACTTCTCGTCAAAATCTAGATTTCAACGCTCATATGGGTATACTTCAGAGTTTAGAGACAGTCGAATATTCGTATGTATGAATTTCATCACATCTTTTGATATATTTTCAGATTGATCGGTGCTTTGGAAGCCGATGATGATGATTCGATATCTTTCAAGGCTGTTGGTTGTCCTCACAGCCCATATATCTGAGGATGTATTACGAAGTGTGGGTAATTCATAGAATTCCTATATACAATAAGCCACCTTTATTTTTGCATCATTCGCATTTTTATTGATGCGATTCAATAGCTCCAGTTTCTGACGATCTTACAGCACTGTGTGTCTGATTCTCCATTCTATTTTGTTGATTTCCAAATCTGCATCGACTTCCCCAATGAATGAATTTTTGAATGAGCGTGCAATAACCAAAATGACCTCTTGCTTGACATTCGATACTCTTCTGTTGTAATCTTCAGCAAAGCCCATGAGATACTTTAAGGGTAATTAACCGCTGAATACATTGCTGACGGAATCCAATATATCTTGTTTATTCACATCAAGACCCCATTCTATCGGTAGCAGCGAATTGGTATGTGTTTGTCCATATGATATCATCGTTTTCATTGTTGTAGTTATGCCGGGTTTTTGAACAACAGCCACTTGCTCTCCACCCATTTCATAGCGAATTTCTTTGAAGAGGAAGGCGAGGGTGTTATTGGATAGGTAGCACTGCTTCGTGGCATTAGATGGTGTGAACTTTCCCTCGATATGAATGTGACTGTCTGCAATGAAAATTGATTAGGATTCGGATTCCATCTGAATTTTTGTAATATGGTGACCCATACGGTTTATATGTATGCGCATGAAGGCTGATCGAAAATGGGCTCCTCGAATACATACCTCCAGTTTATCACTTGTGGTGATGGTCGCCATGATAACATATTAGTAATAGTACTATTTTTATAACGCACCTTCAAACCAATGGATTTGAGAAAGTTAAGACTACTAGCGCTTAGCCTATATCTTGACCGTTTGATATGCATACATGGAATGAATCGACTTTTAGATTTTTTCTTCTTCAAATACACATATCACAGCCTTATGATGCACTGTTTGGAATCTTTGGTGTAGTAATGAATATTACTGGAGGTAGTCTAAAACTGTTTCAATCTTCCTCTTTGAAGATGATCAATTGGTGATCGATACACGTGTCGAGGTGTTAAAAATAACGATTTTGTGTTGGGAAAAAAACTCCAGTAATATTTATATCATAGCCTTAACCAAATGCATTACGCTGATTCAACTGCTGCCGCTGTTGCAATCGCTGGCTATTGAAGCACAATCCCATTTTTTAGAAACAATTATCGTGGAATTTATAGCTTTATCAATAATTATCATCTGCTCAGCGTTAGGAAATGATAAATAATGAGTTGAAATTTCGTCAACTCCAGCTTTATACTGAGTTTTTCACAGATGATCATCACTCACCATCGTGTTTGATCAATGCTTATCGAGGATTGTTTATTCAAATCAGATTGCATCGATTTGATATCCTTTTCCATACGTTCCATACGTTTCAATACGTTATAATTTTCACTAATTTCAGCCTAAGCGTAATGAGATCTTCCTTGACCAATGCGTAATATTTTTCTACTCCATCTAATCTTAAATTAATGTTATCAATATCAGAATCTAATTCTCCTCTGATATTTGGTATGTAAAAATCAACATATTTCCGATTTACACAATCCGTACTCTCTTCAGGTTCGGCTCTATTTCTCGAACGTTTATTTTTCATATCAAAGTTTCCATCGGAAGTCAATTTGAAACCAACTCCAGGTCGTCCTCCCAAAATAGTATTTGAAACTGCCTCACTTCTGCGACCAATCTTCGATGCTTCCTCCAATCATTTGATATACTTATGATAATTGTTATAGCTCAATCAATTGCAATTTAATTATTATTTTCTCACTATTGAAACTGATTAGATTACCATTATTATACAATAAGCGTAAAGTGATATTGTCGAGGTACTGACGACCGCCAGGCTAGATTGGCATATATATAATATTTTGCGGTTCCTTGGTGAGTTTGTAACCGGGCTCTACATCAATATCAAATTCAAAGAGGCTATGAATTCCATCACCATTTGAATATGCTCCAGCTGTGACATTACAATCCACACGAATAATTCTCACCTTATTGATATTTACGGGCAATGTTGATTCATGGATTTCATCGATGCCAAACACACCAACTTCGAACTCTAAAAGTTTCTCAATAGTGTTTTCATGTTTGAGATGGATATAA
>WOGO01003621.1:0-14135 GCA_015342085.1 Leptinotarsa defecta | reverse complement strand
AGGACATTTTCTGTGAAAATTCCTGCACTGACGCCTGTCGGATATAATCCAACGCCCTTCGTGGTATTAGCCAGGGGAGTAGTTGTTTTCTGATAGGCGTCAGTCCATTAAACTTACTGTGTAGGTATATAGAGACTGGCTTGAACGTTTGAAGTTCCATTTACTTTAGATGTATTAAATAACTTGTTAAGATGTATTTCTGGTTTTCTTACCAGACCATTTATATACGAAACTATAGGGTCTTATCTTCTTTTTGTGTTATTATTAGGCGGTATAGTTCAGGGCAGGAGGGATTGATGTTGGTGATTCTTCGTTTCTCCAATTCAGTTTTTGAAATTTTCGTATCCACATTGCAACAGTTGAACAAAATTCAGGTACTTGATTAAGTTAAGTACCTCTATAATCACCTACAAAGGTATATAGATATATAAAGGTCGATATTGTTAATCATTCTCAGTTTAAAAAGTTCTTATAAGACGAAACTACAGTAACTTTACAAATACAAGTGGTGAAAAACATAGAAATTTTGTTTGGAGGGTATCAGTGGAGGTTCATACATACATATATAATGAAACAAAATATTGAACTTATCAGGTACACCCCAAAATTCTGAAATCACCAAATGTTCACGTACTACTTTGTATAACTTATATTCTTTGAAATAGTAACACTTCGACAATGAGATATTTTCATCGACAATATCTCTCAAGTTGTGAATTTTATATTTCTCAATACAGTAACACTTTGTCAATAAGATTTCATCGTCGACAATAAAGTACATTCTGATTGATTGATTGAATACAAATACATATTTGAATATAAATATCAATGTGGCTGACAAAGTTTCATGATCGATTTCATTATGATCAATAAAATCAAAATGAATAGCTGAAAGTAACAATTATATTAGGCAAATAACCCTGAAATGGAATTACAATAAAATGAAATTCAAGAAACAATTGTAAATTGAACAATAAAATAAATAAAAATCAAAATATTCCAAGCCAAATTGCTTCAAGACGTTTCAATTTCTCGTATCCAGTCATCACCCGAAGACAGTTGTGAATATCACCAGTCGAAACGTCGTGAAGTAACTTGGCTTGGAATCTTTGAATTTTTTGAATTGTTGTTTTTAATTTATTTCATTGTTATTTCATTTCAGGGTTTTTATGCTTGATATTATAATTGTTACTTTCAACTTTCCATTTTAATTTCATTGATTCTCTCTGGGATTTCAGAAAATTTTATATCATAGTGGACAATGGAAGTCCAAACTGATGAAATTCATAGAAAGTTTTATTTCTCATTTCTCAGGATGATCTTCTGTCACGTGTGAACGGTTACATCCATCAATTTATTGAGATTGAATTCAGTGGAGTCTATGAAAATCAGTAACAATAATTATATGACCAACAAGAGGTTAACCAGTTATACTATTGTTGAACCTGTTTTATATAATGCCAAAAATTGATCATATTCAAAATTTAGCTGCTACCCAAGAATTGAGATTGTTATTTCATATTCTATCTATTATCTCATTTATCATCAACCTATTGAGTTTTTCAGCTGTCTCATATTCATATTCGTCAGTTTCCATGTTGAGTTCTGCATAAAGTGTATTCGTATTCTCAAGACGTGAAACGAATACAAAATTGGGGAATACGTTACACAATTTATTTTTGTGCTCCATGAAAGCCAATTTTTATTTCAACTACAAGCGTATTTCACACGTGAGGGTGAAAATAAACGGTAGTATATCTTGTTGAAATATGTCGAGTGTAGATCTGTGGAGGCAAGGAAATACGTAGTAACAATAACTATAATAATAACAGTAATCATATTTTCTCTGTTATAACGTCGTACTTGATCTCTACTGGGTAGGTGGGAATTGGGAATTTTTCTGTACAATGCAGTTGGCGGAGTTTATTTCCAAGAATGAGAGCTGATCACATTTAAACGTTTTCTGCGAATGATATAAGAAGTAATCCAATGTAATGAACATCAGTGAATATTGGAACAATATGATTTCCTTCAATAGTGAAAAGGGTATATGCGAAGATGAGTTCGAAGTAAACTCTTTAGGAAGAAGTTTTGAGTCAACGATATTTGAATTATTTATTTAAAATAGCGATATCGAAAGGAAATATGGAACCATGAAACTTTATGACCGTCAAATAATTGAATTTGAATTATCATCGCATCAAGTTGCTGATTCGACTGGAGATATTGAAATTGACCTATATTTCTTCAACTTTATGACATTGATCAGCAATTCGTACTTTATATGTGCCCTGATGGTTTTCAGTGGAATAAAATGTACAGTATAAAAACATTTATCATATAAAGAGCAAATTATGTACAGTTCTGTGGTATTCCATTGAACGGATCCAAATTATATACGAATACTCAATTTTTTTTTTACGAATACATCATAAAGATATTCGATACACTCAAACTTATTGAAATCTCAATTCATCTCCTGCATTCAATATGAGTACAAAATTCAACAATAGTTTGAAAGAAGTAATCTCCCGATGATGATTGTTGGTACTACCATTCGAAACGTCATGAAGTAGCTTGGTTTCTCACATTAATTTTTGCACCTCTTTCTTCATTCATGTCATTTATATTTTTATCAATTTATATATCTTTCTCTTTCATTCCAATTGTTTGCATGCAAGGAATATTTTATGTTCAAAACTGAAAACTTCGTGGTAGGCGATCATCATGATAAATGATACTTGAAACTTTTATCGATTTTATATCACTTATATTAGTAACTATCGTTACTTTAGTTTCGTCCTATAAAGATATTTTCAAACGAATACAAACATTTGAAAATGTTCTTGTAGGATGAAACTTCAGTAACGTTGGGGACAAATCCAAGTGGTATAGAAACATAGGTAGTATTATCATCAGTTCGGATTCCCATTGTCTAATATAATATAAATTGATTTGAAATCCCTGAAAGAGTCTCTAAAAAATTTATATTATATCAGACAATGGAAGTCTGAACTGATGAAATACACAACGAAACATTGTCAATCACCTTCAAACAAACATAGGTAGTATTATTTCTCATTCTTCACGTAGTGATGGCTACATTCATCACAATATTTTATGCACTAAAGGCAGAACTGGGACCTCTGTCGTGTAAAAAAATTAGAACAAGCACAAGCAGGATATGAAGTTATCTACTACATCTCCTGATGACGTCAAATTGGTTGTTGACACTCATGTTGGCAAGAGTATTGCAGTTCTGGAACAGTGCTTGCTTTGGATTTCATCTAGTCATGAACCCTTTTATCATTTTTATTCACTCAACAATGCTAAGAAAATAAGTGTTGTCAAAGATATTTTTCTCTCAAATTTCATTCATTATATTTGCTTCAAGTATTTCGAATATTCCATATATTCATCTTCAAATATTTTTTTCTCATATATTTCAAAGATCAACAGGCGACCTTCTATAGTATGTCACCTATATTTTGAATAACGCAATCGAGAAACATGGAGAGACAAGAGTTGTCGCATTTGATATTTCTGAAGCCTATAACCGTGTGTGGCATGAGGTTTTGCTGGCCAAACTTCGATGCTGTGGCTTTTCGGATCATTTTTATGTATGGCTTTTCAGCTTCCTGAATATCTCTCGAATACTTCTACTATCAACGCTGATGTTTTTCTGGAATCCATATTGTCCCCATCCCTCTTTTTATTGTATATTAATGAAACATTGGAAAAAACCGAGAATCAAAAATATTGCCATGCTGACGACAGCAACCTCTCGTCACTCCATTTGGATATCAGGAAGTTGACTGCGGAGGCTCATCTTCACTGGCAGCAGGAGGTGGCATATCTCAATGAGGATCTAGAAGTGATTTCGAATTGAGGTGGAAGTGAATAGGTCAATTCAATGCCACAAAAACCCAGGCATCGGTTTTCTCCAAAAAGATAAATGTCTCTGAACCGCATATAATAATGTCAGTATACTGTTCCGAACTAGAAAACTGTACATACCTTAGCAATTTTTGATGTTAATAACGTCCAAATCAGACCTTCTTTGGAGTATTGTTCCCATGTATGGAGCTCCGCCCCTGAGCATACTCTGAAGCTGATCATCCAGAAAAGAGTTATCCGCCTGATTGGAGACGCGAATATCACTTGGAGACTTATCTCTCTTCTATAGATACTTTCATGGAAACTGTTCAAGTAACTTTACATATTCGATTTTACCAAGAGCAGTACATATCAGAAATACGCAACGGATTGTGGTTACTCATCATTTTGAGGTTCAACTCAGTACACCTCAAACTTCACTGTTCAAGAACTCTTTCATTTAGAAAACTGTGTTTATGTGGAATAAACTTCCTGATAATGTTTCTCCAAATGAAGTTAAACTCTAGCGATTCAAATCCAGCCACTGCTCTTAGAGAGCCTCAAG
The DNA here is from genome assembly GCA_015342085.1 of Leptinotarsa defecta. Taxonomy (NCBI): domain Eukaryota; kingdom Metazoa; phylum Arthropoda; class Insecta; order Coleoptera; family Chrysomelidae; genus Leptinotarsa; species Leptinotarsa defecta. The sequence goes on along the minus strand of WOGO01003621.1, from coordinate 9,694 downwards.
GATTTTTATGTAGTGCTTGTATTATGTCCTCAAAAAAATCAAATCTGTCAATGATTTTTAAGACAATGGAAGAGCAAACGTGTAACATTTCTCAGTTTGAAATGTTATTCCTAAATCTTCTGTTTGATTTTTCATGCAAGTTTTCAAACATTCCTAAAAATATCTTCACGTATATGAATTATTTTTGAAAGGATAGTGAGGAGTGTGTTACTCCTGGAATATCAAATGAATTAATTGACAAATATCAACCTAGTTTATATTACTGACATTAACAAAATCAACATGCAATGAGAGAAGGTAATTTTCAAAAAAAGTTCAACGTCAGTGTTTGGCCTAGTATCGTTGGAAACAGAATGATTTGGCCAATATTGTTTCAAGATCAGTTAACATGAGGAAGGTACTCACGTGTTCTTCAAAATAACATCAAGGGTCATCTCAATAGTTCACCTTCACCAGTTCCATGGCAAATTTACTTCCAACACTCCACACACTCCCCCATGATATCAGAAACGTTATTGATTACCTAATAGAACATTTTAATAATCAAATTACTACAACCAATGGTCCAGTACAGATTTGACTGTGCTAGATTTCTTCATTTAGATATGTTGAAGAAAGTGTCTACTATGCAACAGCCTCAGCTACTTTTGAAATGTCAGTAGAAAGAATTCTACAGGCAGTTAGAAGCCTGAATATTACGAAACATAATGAGAGAAACAGTTGAACGTGCTGAAATGTATCTTGATCAAGGAGGAATGCACTTTGAAAATTCAGTTAATTTTGTTGAATTTGTTGATACAACAGTAAATGAATTTCTAAATATTCATTTTCTTATCTTGTTCAGTTGTTAAACGGAAAGAACATAATGAAGAAGCCATTCTGCTGAAAGTATGAAATATCTTCCTGTAGTATGTTTATTTTTATCTGTGAAATGTACTGTTTTCGAAGTTAACCAATCGAAATTCAACTCTGATATAGTCACCAATTTGAAAAAAAATCCACTCCTATCACCAGCCAACTGAAATCTTAAATGGGTTTCGTCTTGGAACGTTAAAAAATAATCAACCGTATCATGATTTATTGCTCTCGACGTTCAACAGAAACAAATGACAAATCACTTTACCGCAATCTAGTCAAGATTAATGAACGTCAGACGAATCTCTCGAAGCTTCTTTCAAACAAAGATACCACATATTCCTCCGTCGCTGTTGAATCATACGATAAGACATAATATTAATGATGTATTCTGGGCCGAGTTCAAATTGTTATTTTACTCAAAATGCATTTTATTCATCACATGTACATTTTTATCAGTGATATTAAAAATTGTATAGCCGAAAAAACAGTCTTTTTCTCGGAAGATCTCAGAAAAAGCATCGATTTTTATGAGATTTCTCTGAAATTTTTTTCTATACTATTTGAAATTTCGAAACTTCTGACGTGTGACTGTTTTCAATGTTTTTCGCGTGTTATTAAATGTAACAGCAATAGATTGAATGATTACATAACGAATATGACATCAGCGATGAAGTTGTTATTGATGCATATGATAATTTTCACATATATTCAGTGGGCATACTGGATACAAATCAAATTAACTGAAAGAACAGTTTGTTCAGGCCAGTTTTTTCAGAACTGGTCATTGTTTTAGGCTTTGCTAAACAAAGATTATACACCTGGATGGCCAGAAGATTTATGAACTTCTAGCGGAATCTTCCAGGATTGGGTCACTCCAAGGCGTTTATTCACCTTTCGAAGCATGTTATCAAACAGTTGTTGGACTACAGTAAAGATGAACTAAAATGTCAAATAGGCCTTTTTACAGGTCACTATAATTTGAATAATCATTTGCAGAGACTCGGACTGTTGGAAGACAGTGTGTATCGCCTCTGTTGGAAAATGATGAAACAGCAGAGCACATACTTTGTGCCCGCCCGCTGGGAACCGAATCAGGTTTTTAGAGTTCGGCACAACCGTACTCTTACCATCTAACCTGAAATACCAGTCACCATAGTAACTAATCAACTTCGTTAAGAAGCTGGGTTTATTTGGTCGAATGTGAATAGGTGTGAGCCACAATAAACCCTTGCGTGGTACGGTGGAGGGTCGAATAGACCCACTCACTTTGCACCTAACATAACCTAACCATGTACCCACAGTGTTGGTAAGTCGAAACTGGTCTGACCAAACAGTTATTTCAATGAATTTGAGTATGCCCACTGAATATATGTGTTTACCAGATAGAGCGAAGAAAAATTTGTTGTTTATCATTCGCTTCAGCTTCGTTGGAGGAATGATACTCCAAAAGGAATTTGATTTTTGAATATGGAATATCAGCAACTCAAGATTGATGATGGCTATTACCTTGCGCTGACGATAGGCCAAATGGTCTCCAAGTGTGCCCGTTTCTATGATTGAAAATAGATTCCAGCAGTTGTATCGCCAACAGCATGTTGGATATAATCCAACTCCCTTCATGGTATTAGCCACAGGAATAGTTGGTTACTGATAGATTTACCTACAGTGTAGTTAATTTGGAACTGGCTTGAACAATTTGTTCTTCCAGTTGATTTGGCATATAACAATGATGGAACTGAAGCGTTCCAGAGATACCGTAGATATATGAGTAATACACCAACCGATTAGTTATTTGAATGATTCATGCTCAGAAATACAACTGGAGAAGAATTTTTTGGAAAATAGCAGAATCGTAAAGAGGTTTATCATTATTCTCTGCAGAAAATCAAGCATAAATATTATTGATTGAAATGGAACAAAAAGTGGCATAGATCATTCAGTTGCATAATCAACTTTGACTAGTAGCTGTCATGCTATAGAGGTTCTCTCGATGAGTGCTTCATATCTTCAAATTAAAAGAAAAATGTGATGCCATTGATGCCACGGTTTCTCCGGGTGGAGTGCAATCGAAACTTCCAATTTCCGTGACTCTAATGCATGTATCAGGCTGATTTGACCTATGACATATATGTTATATGGGCTTCGAGGAAGGCTGTGTTTTGCGGCTTATTCAAATTAACCTGGGACTCAAGAAAACCCCACAAGGAAAAGTCTAACGGCGAGCAATTCACATCACCTTCGTGTAATATGACTATATCCTCAAATCGCTCATGCAGGATATCCAATGTGACACAAGCTGTGTGGCACTTAGCGCCATCCTGTTGAAAGCTCATGTCATTGGTGTCCAGATCTCCCAATTCAGGTTGACAGAAGTTGGTAATCATCGATATATAATTCTCGCTGTCGCCAGTTATAGCCTGGCTAACTTCGTTCTCGAAGAAATATAGACCGATGATGCTCCAGCTCAAAATTCACACCAAACAATGACTTTTTCTTGATGCATTGAACGCTCTTAGATCTCATGTGTATTGATATCGTTTCAAATTCGACAATTTTATTCATTCACGCACCTATTCTTCCAGAAATGTTCCTCATCGCCGAAGATGGTTTTCCGATGGTGATGGGGATTATGATCAGTTGCAAACTGCTCCACGTCATACATTATGGTCGTTTACCTTCAGTTCCTTGGTCAGTTGGATTTTCTACAGGTGTAGGCCAAGGTCAGGACGTAAAATTTGCCAAGTTGTGGTCTGCAAAAGGCCAATTTCTTGTAATCAGCGCGAAATTGACTGCACACCCTCACAGACAGTGGCGATGTTTTCAGCATATTTTGCTTTTTGTCAACGTATGTTTACTGAACAAGTGAACTGAAATGTATTCACAACATTGCGAATAGTTCTCTCGATGGGACGATTATGGCGACCATAAAATAGGCCAAGCGCGCGGTACGTTCCCCGAACAGGACAGCCATTTTCCCAAAACAATTTTATCTATGACTATTGTATTATGTCCTCATTACACATCTGTTTGCTCCACCTTAATAATACCCATCACTCACGCCAGTGGATAATGAGTCATTATTCACTGCTATCAGACGCTCCCTTGATTCAGCTATAATATAATCTTGTTTTGTTACAAACAATTGGCTTTTAAAATTTTGTCGGGTAAACCAAAAATTTAAAAAGTAAATTTTCCTAGACCTGATTCGATCCTGGGACCCTTGTTAGGAGGCAAGAGGTATCTATAAGGAGCTATCAGCCACTTTGATTGTGCGTGTCATATCTGTTTCTCAACATACAATATTTTTCGAAACATTTTATACATCGAAATAGCTTCAGAAACAAAACAAATATGACTCAAACCTTTCAACTAGTGTCCGACCGAAACTGGTTTTTACGACCGAAACCGAAACCGAATTTCGGCAACGGTCCCAGTTTCGCCCGAAATCGAAACCGACTTCCTTACAAGGAGTATGTTTTGAGGGAATAATAAAGAAAACATCAATATTATCAGTTAGTCTTTATTTTTTATCTTTAAATCACAACGTTATGCAGTTTTCGACATTTTCACTTATTTATAATCAACATAACGACCCCTTATTTCAGAAAAAATATCAATCGCATCTTAAAAATACTTTAAATAGGTGGGGTATTCATTTGAGTACGTGAAGATTCTTCTTTTGAATATTATTAATGGTTTTTCAAAAATATTAATCATAAAATACTTATTTAAGTTGTTATCTAATATCACAATAGGTATCTGATATTTATGTAATAAACAAAGAAAATCACAAAGTAAGTCACGACATGATTAGGTACGTGGACGCGGCAAAATATCTTCGTCGCTTTTACGAAATTCAACGAGCCTAATATGACCGACCACAGCGTGAGAACTCATTTTCGAATGCATTTTCGGTGTCGGTGGTAGTTTCGGCAGGTTTGCCGCCGATACCGAATTTATACCGAATCCCGTTTTTTTGTCGAAATTCGACTGAAACCGAAACCGAACTTTCGGTCGGACAGTAGTGTCAACATTACAATTTGTGTGCGTAGATTTCTCAGTCTTTTGATATTTTGTGTTGAATTATGTTACAAAACTCAAAAAAAAATTGTTATTAGTCGTGTAAAGTATTCTACTCGCATATAATGGTTATTATTCTCCCGGTAATTTAGGCCACCGCCTGTAGCTCGTGGCCGTAAACCTCGTGAATAATAGTCATCATTATACGCTCGTTCAATAATATAATATTATCATTTGTATGTGTTGTATATTCGTCCATGGTGATTTGGCAAAACAGACTGAATAAATGACAACTACTTTGACAGATATACCTTCAACAAGATGGCCGTTATCAATTATCAAAGTTCGGAAGTCCCTGCTGTTGACTATATGGTTGTAGCAGAGGATATTGTTGTCTCGTGTGATATTGATTGCTTCAGTATCTGATGATGAGCATCATAAATATGATAAACTCATGAGAGAAGGTGCGATTACGGAAAAAGAGCAGACAGAACGTGGAATCGTTACAGCGGAGACAAGTGATCATGAAGTAATCAGATACTGTCGTTCAGTCAATCGACTGGAACGTTATGGCTTTCAGTTTCGTAGTTTTGCTCTCGCAAAAGAAGGGAGTATGATTTTTCTATTCATTCAAAATGTATCGGTCCTTTCATTTTTGAAACAACATTTGAGCCTTGGTTTATTTATTTTCATTCAGTTGTGTCTTTGATTCAATATTTAACTATCAACAGGTTTATTTTCAACCCATAAACATTTTCCATTTTCGCTTTCCTTGTCAATGATTTTTAGTATTCATCCAGTTGTCTGTTATATAATGATATGTTGTTGTCAATCAACCTGGTTACATTCAGTCCAATTCGAAATCACTTCTAGTTCCTCATTAAGATACGCAACCTTCTGCTGCGGGTGAAAAAACCATAAAAAGAGGTGTTACTGTATGATTATTCATACTATTTTCTACCTTCTCAATTTTCCATTACACTTTCATTTTCTCGAAACCATGCAATAGAGGATCCAAAGTAGATGAGTACTCGAAGAAAATTTCTCAAGGAGTGGGTAGATTAAGATTCAAACACTATGATGAGTGATTGAAGGGAGTATAATTTCCAACGATAAAAAAGTACACTTCGGTTATGTTTCGGTGAAAACAGCTCTCTATTTCAACGTTATTCAAACAAATGGCCAGGGGTAACCGATATCGTTTATATCAAGTAAGGAGTCCCCTTAAGGTATCGATACCAAAAGTTCACCAAAGTGAGTATATAATAGGACATGATATAGGTGGTAGAAAAAAACTTGATTCAGTTTTAGCCAGAAAAACAGTATGAATAACGATATAGCTCACTTGTGATAGTTATTGTTTTCCACCTAGGGTACAGCTTCGTAGGAGGATGTTGTCTTGTCGAGAGTGACCGTGTAGCAGGGTAGGCCTAGGCGTTCGAACGAAGCATCCAAAATACTCGCTACGTAATCACTTCGACTGAATGTCCAAGGTAAACTTATTTTCCAACCAATGATCCAGGTTTGGGTGATGAATACTACCCCGGGATTTCTTCAATTAGATATTCGACCCTTATCTTCAATGGTGAGTAAAATCAAGCTGAACTGAATCGTTACATAAAGGCAAATTGATGTAAAGTAGGGTAGTTGATAAGCCCACGTAAATGACAAGTAAAATAACAACAACGTGAAATAACAAGTAGCAAAAGTGAAAAATGCCCTAAAAAGAATATGTTCATGAAAAGTTTGACCGGGTTTACATAAATTTGAATGAAATTCATGCAAAGGCTGATAAAACCTACCTCGATGACAGGTGGCCTTGAGTAGTAATTATTCAATGTGAATTTAGCAAACTTGTGTAAATCGGGAACAAATCTTCTTGAAATAGTCAGAGGACCTTCCTTTGACTAACTTTTCCGCAAAATTACAAGAGTTTCGAAGAAAAATCCGCAAACGAGCGACACACGTCTTTCCAATCTTTCTAGAACACCGAAAAAACGATCATTCTCCTCAACTCCCTTTTTTTTCATATTTAACAAAAAAACCCGCTTGTTTTCAATGTTTTTCATTAGTGTCGTCCTTTATATTTTAAGTTGGGAACCCTCATGTTTATAATGAAGTGACCGGGTAGTTCTAATGAACCTTCTGATGACAAGCAGAAGTGAGGTCATGTTATTTTGTTATGAATTCCCAAAAGGATGAAAACAATTAGTAAACGGTCATTATTTTGGCTATCGACTCGAAGGCAGTTCAACATACCTGACGATGAACCCTACTCGTATTATTGAACGAAAAATTGTTATAACATTCGTAGTAAATAGGTCTTTCTGTTTCAGGCATGGACATATCAGCTCATCCCTGTTCTGAATGTACATATTTTATAAAATGTAGAAGTTGAATAATAAAGTTCAGTGAGTAGAAATAAAAAAAAAATCTATCCTTTTTCTTAGTTTTACTGCTATAACCTCTGGAACTAACGTAACCCGTAACAGAGGGTTGGAGACTATATGGATTCCTGGAAAACACCAGAGTTAATGGTTAAAATATTCGAGAGAAATCCATTGACGGCCACTTGCAGGGAACGTTCTTTCAGAAAGCTGAAGAAAAGAAGCACCGAAATAATCCGACAAGCCATATCATCAATTCCTAATGCTACATACGATCAAAGGCATCAAGTGCAACAGCTCTCGTTTTTCTCGATTGCGTTATTCCGAATATGGATGTCATACGATAGACGGTAGCCTGTTAATCTTTGTTTCCGAAAGTCATATTGATGATCGCTCAAGATGTTAAAGTCTTCCAAATATGATTCAAATGATTTAAATTCAAATGATGATTCAAAGCAATCGCAATTAACAATCGCGATACTCATGACTGAAAGTGATGTTTTCAATTACGCGATGATTTTGAAACATAATCCAATATTTAATTTGGGATTTTTCTTAGAACCAGGAATATGTTTCAACAGATAATATTTCGTAACTTTTGATGTTTTGTAGGAATTGATCAAGATAATACTAACAAAAACATTTCTTCAAACTAGAAGTTGCTTTCAGTAGTAAAATTTTCTCTCAGTAATTTATTTGTGAATCGAGATGAAACAAAATTATCGGTTAGAGAGGACTCAAAACGAATGAGATCATCAAGATCATCCACTATATTATTCTCATAAAATTTCATCCCTCAGGCAAAACTCGAGTTATTTTTCGTATTTACAGACTATTCAAGTGGGAATTCAAGTCAGCCAGAAAAAGACCCTCTGAATAAATATTTTTGCAAAGTAAACATCTCCAATTAAAAGGGTGGATACACAAAGAGGTGCGAAATGAAATGCCAAGAAGTCCCGAGACGATATGGAGTTTTTATAAAGATTCATTCGAAGAAAGGCGCCATCATTATCATAATATCCTGAAGGGAAAGAGAATGAATTAATTCTAGAAAAATATCCAGAAAACCTTTGTGCTTCTGTTTTGATTTTGATGAGTTGTTTTTCATCAGACATGGGTTGTTTTTCCTCCAGTTCATGTTATCAATGTTATTGTATTGGAAATTCGACTGACTGTAAAATAAAAAAGCATCAAATAGCTCATAAAATGCTAATTTCTCAATATCTATAAATTTTTTTGTCCATGTGTATTTATAATCGGTTTGAATTCAGAAAGTAATAAACATGCTAGATGTTACCCATAACTCAAATTCGGTATAATACTCCTGTGGGTTCTCACAAGGACTGTCCTTCACTTTCACTTGGCATTACAGGTTCGTTGTGGGTGTTGTAATTATTAATTCTGATTTCGTATAAGGAAAGTGAACTATGAAACAATTTCTAAGGTTCTCTTCTACTTCGAAGTATTGTGTACAAAAACCATTGAATTTTTTGAAAGAAAACCTAATTTTTTGAAGAAAGGAACCCAATATTTGACGAATTTTGTCAATACTGATACTAACTTGATAAAGGTGTCATACATTGCTAGTTTAAGAATTACAAAAACGCTTTTACTGCCGGTCGTTGTGAATATGGTTCAGGCCGTGTTAGGAGAGAAGGCAGCCAAAGCATGTTATAAATATACAAATATCTAACCATTAAATATCAAGTTTTCTCAGGAATTTACTTGAAAAAGCCTTTGAACATTTTTAGAAGAGTAAATATTTTACGTTTATTGAAATATTTAGGTCTGGTGGTACGTCAAGTGGTACGCAAGTGAAAAAAGGTTGAGAACCCCTGCTCTAGCATAACTGACCATAAAACCCAAAATCCTTATTACTCGTATTCGGGGTCTTATCTGAACAATGGCACCAGTAGGAAAATATGATTTTCTTGTTATACATGAAGTGTTGTTTTTTTCAGAAATGAACCTTTGAGTGTGATTACTGTTATATTCAGGTTAGAACTGAATCTTGAATTCAAAGTTCTGATGAACATAAATATATCAGAGATCCTGTTAACATTTTTGAATGATTGCGTGGTGTGTTGAATTTCATTTGTCACACAGAATGTGTGATGACTTGGTGATTTCAAATTTCATTTTATTTATTCATTTATTTATTGCATACACTATTCTACACGATGAACCCAATTACAGAATAGGAAGTAGCAGTGTCATTCACAAATATATATGTACTTACATAATATAATTTATGATATATTTATTGAAACAAAACTGTCAGTTAGCTAAGAAATGTCTTTTGATTTGTATAATCTGGCAGTTGAATATATCTAGGACATGACTAACAGAATTAGAGGTATCGCAAATTGTATTAATTGGAGATTTTTTCATTATATTTGCATGCGTAGTGTTGAGATAAAATGTGACAT
>WOGO01003620.1:0-14135 GCA_015342085.1 Leptinotarsa defecta | reverse complement strand
AAATACCCGGAAAAACCAGTTCAGCATAGTCCTATCCGTAACACTCAACAACATTTAAGTAGTAGGTAGTAGAGCGTTTATGGACACTCTATCTCTGAACACGTAACGAATACCATTTTACCAGAATAGTAAGAAGTGAGTCGAGCAGGGTCAACTAACTTTTGAACACATCATCAAGGCTCTACTCAAACTCGATATAACGTCAGCAGGGTTATAAAATACTAGTGACGTTAATATAGGATAAAGTTTTTTATATGTTACAACCGATTTTGGTCAATAAGAATGATCAAGTTTACTTGAGAATGGTTTAATGAACTGAAACCGGTCGTAACAAATGAAAAACTTAGTAGAAATCAGATGAAAGTCATTTTCTTTATAAAAAATAAATAGGTCATCAATCGAACAAACTAGTGGCGTTTTTCGTGTGGTGCTTCCAATCTTCCTATCAATAATATTTTGCTGAAAAAAATTGTTTTCAAGTTGGTTTTGATATTTTCTTCTGGTTAACAGGATGTCTCATTACTAGTGTCCTCAGCTATAATTCAACATAAGCCCAAAAATAGTAGGTACTTACCTATCCAAGTTTTCATTAATATCAATCTTTGTAATTTATTCATCGCAAATTAGGGCATTAAGACACAATTGCAAACAGGTCAATGAACTATTGTGTAATCCAGGAGAATAAAATGCTTGTTATTGGTAAATCGAATTATATTATATTATTAAACTAACTTTTCGTTAGGAGATTCTGTAATGTTCCGAGGATCATCTTCTGCTTGTTTCATATTTTTTTTTCATAAGCACTTTCAAAAGCGGTGATAGTTTTTCGTAATTTACTCACTGTCAACAGTATATGTCGACCGCACACTGAACACAGAGTTATGTCCGAGATACGGCTAGCGCTGTGTGTTAGAGTGAGGAGAAAGGGAAGCCAGACATACTGGCGCTGTTATGCGTTACGTTACCAATCGGTAACGTAACTCCATAAGGAGTTATCACTTCAAAAAAAGGCAGGAAATACTGAAATAAATAGAAATGCAAACCTATCAAATATTTACCAAGAGAGAAAAGATTTCTATTTCAAAATCGTGGTCGTGCTGGATAGAATAATTTATTTGATTTTATATTTTCCTCCACCAATTGACACAAAAAAATTTATTTAGGTTTTCCTGTACCTCCAACCAATTAAAAAATTGTTGTCTATTGTCTATGTAGCACGTTTCGGTGTAGGTTCCCATTTTGGGGAGAAATTCAGTAGCTTGCCTGAAGGTTGAATAAATTCTCCATCCAATTATGTTGATCCCCGTGAGGCATGAACGCGACAAGGGTGAACTTAGACATTAACATTACATAATCCATAAATATGATATCTCTTTGACGTTATCAAATTTGGATGGTTCATTATCGCAATTTAGCAAATGGCGCTTTATGTTATGGGATTATAAAAGATTGCGCCTCCCCTTTTGAAGTTTTATCTAGCAACCTGAGGCAATTTTGTTCTCAGAAATGCCGTTAGTTCGTTCCCTATTCAAAACTGCAATAGAGTATATTCCAATGGATGAATTACTTCATGAGATGAGAATAAAAAGTTCATTTTCAAAATTGAACCAACCAAAAATCATTATATCAAATAAAATGTCGACATACAAATGCTCTGTTCAGAGGCGTATATTGTCCTCGAATACTGTTGGCGTTTGGCATTGGCTGAATAATTTGTGTTGTTTCTGAAAAAATGTCATCGCATAACAAAAAACCAGTCATCAAGAGCGTATCATTATATAACATTTTAATGAACTGTCATGTTCCATTTGCTACCTTAATTAAAACTAATTATAGGTACGACACTGGCCGACAAGGGGCTTATCGTAATCCAATAGGAATTCAGTTGGAAGAGTCTATACCTGCGTGATCGCTCGCCATAACCTTTGGCGTTTGCTATAGTTCGATTATAAAAAATGTAGACTCAACGAAATTTCTTGGAATGACCGCAGATGAAAACCTTGATTGGAAGATTCATTGACAGATTTTTCTGATGCTTTTATAGCTCAGAAGAAGTTGTTTCGGATAATCTGTTTGAAATATGTTTCCCATTAATCAGCTGTCGCACCCCTACGAACGACAACCATCAGAAGTCGAAACTTGTGCGAGCTAAGGATTAACGAGGTCTTACATTTTAACGTGTGATTCCTAACACGAGTGGGACGATAGCAAACTAGGGCTTGAACCACCGACCAACACGGCAGTCAATTCGAGTGAGTGAACAAAGCACCCACGTCGAACCGACCGGCTACCAACTGACCAAAAGAACATTCAGTGAACGAGTTGTCTCATCTCTGCCTTCTCTTTCAATTTTAGAAATGTGTTCACATGATTTGAAAACGAAAATGAATTGATACAAGTGAAAGATATTCCCTTCAGAGACACGAGACAAAATAAAGGTTGTTTTATGACATTTTGTAAATACAATATTTTAGCAAATGCTGCTTTGTAGGTAAGTACTTAGGCTTGAGTTTATTTAATGAATTGCTACGTTATATAAAGCACAGCGAAGAAAATAAAGACATTCAGAAAAAATATACAAATTGTTTTATTAGAGAATATTATTTACGGCCTGTCCGAATTGTATGAGAAATATTCGAATTATTCATGTAATTACGTATGGTTTTTCTTCAAGTATTAGGTTAAATGTAACTGTTCTTATAAAAATAAAAATTTGTCGAAAAAGAAAATAAATGATACTACTACAGTTTGCCAAATGTAGGAAGAGCTTTCTGAATTCTGTTATGGCCCGCCCACTAGATCTGCGTTCGTTAGAAGACAGGTAGAGTGAGAGAGAAAAAACTATACTACAGAATCAACGCAAAATCTAAAAATAAAATTTATTTCGCGTGGTATCTCCATTTTGTCAAATTTCACTATTGCAAAGGAACACATCTCGGAAGGAAACCGCGCAAATTTTAATGTAACTGTGCAAATTATGCCAAAATTCTGGTAATAAACAAATATCTACAAACCGCAGTAATAAAATAACAATTAACACTAAGCTATACAATAACTTGATTTTTGAAACGTTTCTTAGAAAATCGTACATTTTGGACGTACGCAGTTTGCTGTATGTTTCTGCTATACTTTTTTGAGATACGAGAGTGGTCTGAAGAGTTTCCGTCCTAACAAAGATACAAGACATTTTTTCAGTTATTTTTTTCAACAATTTCCTTTTAACTCTTCACACTTCTTTCAGTAATGCTTTCATCTCTGTAACCAATCCAAATAGTATTCGGCGTTTCTCTGCAAAATAATTGTTAACGAATGTGAGCGCAATTTTCAGATGAGGGATCGAAAAGAAGTCGCTTGGGGCTAGATCTTGTGAATAAGGCGGATGGTCAAGCAGTTCGAACCGTATTTCGTGGAATTTCGCCATGCAACCGCTGAGGTGTGGGATGGTGCGCTGTCCTGGCGAAACAGGATTTTTTCTGCACATGCAGCCATTTTTTCGCAAGTTCCGCCTTCAACTTATCAAATAATGGCGCGTAGTATGTTCCTGTAATGGTTTTCCCTATTTGAGGATAATCGATTAAAGTAACTCCATGACTATCCCAAAAAACAATCGCCATCACTTTCCCAGCCAAATTTAGCTGTCCAAAATTGCACTATGTTAAATGATGGGACAAAGTCCCCATACACAGAATCCAACTCATATTCGATTTGTGTAGGCGTAGTGCCTCTCATAAACAAATATTTAATGACAGCTCGATACTCAATTTTGTCAATTTTCATAAAAACGCTCACATCAACTCACTCAAACGACTGTTACATAACAAATTCGTTTCCAAAATGGCTGAAACTTTGGTGAGCTTCTATTTACGTGTACTGCTATCTTGAGGTCGGAAACTTTTTACATCACCCTCATACTTTGACCAAACTTGAAAATTGAAACGCAGATAAAAATCAGAATTCGAAGTATCAATAAACACTGAATTGGAAGCAACATATTAAACAACTAGCTTTATCGTGCCAAAATGGTTTAAACTCACTTAAACATTTAGCTGGTAGACAATGAGGGCGGAAGGCTCAACTTTACTTCTACTGTACAGATCACTGATACGTTCAAAAATAAATTATGGAAATATTGCTTACGTCTCAGTCAAGGAAACTACGTTGAAGTCCCTAGATACAATACATAATTCTGCCCTACGTATCATTTTAGGAGCATACAGAACTAGTCCCATAGAAAGTTTATATCGCGAAATTAGGGAACCATCATGAGGTAATCGCAGAATGTAGTTGAGCTTATCGTATGCATCAGCAGTTGCATCACATGAGAACCGACCGACCAAGAACACACTCCTCTACTACGAAAGAATCAGACGGTATCTTGACTCAGTTCAAATCCAGAAATTTCCTATTTTATATCCCACAAATATTAGTACTCCACCACCACCACGGATCATGAACCTATCCAACTATGTCAGTTTGATGAATATGCCACAAATACCAACGTCGTTATCCAGAACTTCAGTCAACTACTCATTAAGTATAAGGGATACAAAGAAATATACACACACTCCTCAAAAACTGATGAAGGAGTGGGCGCCGAAGTAGTAATTGAACAAATGAAGCTTACTTGCAAACTTCCAAAAACAGTGACAATTCTCACAGGGGAACTTTATGCCTTTCCCCAAGCACTTCTCCATGCAAAATCAGATGAAGTAGACAAATTTATAATAACCTCAGACTCACTCAGTAGTCTACAAACACTTGAGAAAAAATTTATGTGAGGCACCCAATCGGTAAAATTATCAAAAGAGAACTTTATAATTTGCAAATTTTGAATAAGCAAGTTGTCTTACTTTGGGTCCCCTTCCATATAGGAAGGATATGTGAGGCGACAATAAACCCGAACCAGAAAGCCTCACAGATTTGAAACCAGATATAAGAAGTTTGCTGAGGGATATCTGGAATAAATAATGGCGAAATACGCAGTCCAAACTCAAAGCAGTCAAAACAGTGGTAGGACCGTGCGATTATGGAACTCTGACGAGAAGAGACTCGCGGCTCTGAATGGGATAACCAGGCTCACTCATGAACACCTAATGTCTCTAGGAGAGGAACCACAGTGTCAAATTTGTGAAATACCACTTACAGTGAAACACATCATAATGGAATGTTCGATGTTGCAAATAAAAAGAAACTACTACAATATACCTCAAGATTTGAAAGAAATTCTAGGACGACATCAAGTGAAGAATATGATTTGCTTCTTAACCGCCTTGAACATTATTATGAAACTGTAACCACTACCTAGTGATTTGTAATAGACATACTCCGCTGCTAATAACCATCAGGTTTATGCGGCTGATTGTAAATAAAAAAAATAAACAGATTTCAGCTACGTTGATGAGAGGTGGAAGGACCGGGCATCTAACAAACGCAACGGCAGAACATCGCACGAAAATCGATGGATCGATCGCAAAAAGTACAAAAGGAAACAGCTCCATCCAATTTATCGCAGACAAGTGGCTGAGACGTTTTTATGCTCAGCCAAGCGAATTGATTGAAGTCTAATTGCCCAGAATAAATTAATTTATTTTGTCTGAATCGGACATTTTGGTGTAGTGAACTCTTTGCTGCTGACTGCTATTGTTATGAAAAGTGATTGGAATTTCGGGGAACGGAAATATCCTTTCATCTTCTGTGCCGTTTCCAACAATATCGAGATTTTTCTAGACATTTGTAAACTCAGAGGCAAGCCTTATGAGCAGATGAAATTTATCTCATTCACTGTCAAAGAGAAAATATTTACATCAACATTTACCTTCTTTTTATTGAACCCATCTGTAATATTTGAAGAAAATAATTGATTTGATAAAATCGAAGACAAATTTTACTTAATTATACTTTTGTTTAAAAAGCAGAAAATTTTGAAAGGAATGTGGGGTCATGCACCTATTTATTTTTATTCATTATTATATTACTGTTATTAAAAAACGAAAATTCATTTCATATACCATGTGATATGAGTTGGCATAACATTATTTTTCCTGTATCCAATCCATGTTTCGAGTTGGGTTTGTATGTGTATAGATTAATTAATAGGAATTCATTAATAGGAATCACACGTCAAAAGACCTCGTTAGTCCTTAGCTTGCGCAAGTTTCGACTTCTGAGGGTTGTCGTTCGTAAGGGTGCGATAGCTGTGTTTCTAAAAAACATAGTTTTGAACATTTATAATTGAATACACTAAATGTAGCAAAACTGTATGTGAACTGAAGTCAATTATGTTTAAATTTGCTTAGTACTACTAAAAATATTGTACTTTTGTTCATCTACACATGAAAATCATATGAATTGTGTAATTGATGAGTTTGAATGGATTTTAAAATTATTTTTTCATTTTTAGAACATGTTAATAACTAACTAAGAAAAGTTTTTAGTTATTGCTGGACATGTTCTGTAGAATAGTTACTATGGATATCATAAATCTCCATTTCGTGTAGGCCGCCATCTTGAATTTATAATGACGTTACTTTTCGTATGGTGCTTCGCTCATCACACTGTTTGATTTGGTACCTATATCACAAATGATAAATAAATCATAGAAATGATAAATAGCCATTTTGTAACATCCTCCACATTGAAAGTAAAACTGAAAAAAATATTTAAATATAATGTATTCGTTAATAAAAAATGAAAATTATTCATAATCATTTATTAAGTAATAATTTATAAACCTTAAATGAGCTGATTTCGATCGAGACAACCAGTTGATTTCAAATAATATTCAATCTACGCTCGCGCTGTCCTCTATCTCAAAAACGTGGAGTATGAAAAAATGTTTGAAACAAAAGTTAATTCTCTACAATATTGATAATAAATACAATTAGCATAAAACCCATTGGAAACGAGATATTGGCAAAAAACGTGCAAAAAGTAGTTTTTTTTTTACTTTTGACCCCCAATTTTTGAGGTTGCGGCCGTCGAATCACATGTGAATTTTGAGAATACTTTTATGATGCCAACATACAAAGTTCATACAAATTTACAGCTGGGTGTGTCAACTTTCCGAAATACAGGCCTAAATCGACCTAAAATGACTGGACAACATGTGGTAACTTCTACTGAGAAAAAAAGGTTTTACATTATTACATTCACAATTTTATTCAGATGTGAATCAATCTATTTTCTTTCATCTGATTAACCAGAAATTTGTTGACAATACTTATTTTCAATAAAAGTGAAGCTTAGATGGCCTGTAATTTGAAAATTGTACCTGAATAATCCGTTCGAAACCATTCCTATTTCAATTATAATTTAGAAAGTGACCTTCATTCTTGGGAATGCCCTAATGTGACTAATCCATTCGAATAGATTATCTCGGTCAAAATAGTGAAATCGTCTGTAGAAGACGTTGAAATATCCAGGTTTGTCTTTCGAAAAAATATTTCGGAATAATCAACAGAATACCTGTTACAATAATCTTAATTTGTTGAAAGTATTTCCATAGTGATGACGCTTACACAAAAGTTATGATACGGTTTTATTTGCGAAAGAAGGGACTTTCTACTTCTCAATCTTCAGATGGAAAATTTGGAACACTTCCAAAGAAAGGGAGAAAGCAATTAGTTACAAAATTAGCTCTTCACGAACTGGAAGAAAAAGCCCTCCCGTAACAACTACTTCTATATAAATTACACTAACGAAAAATATTTTCGAAACAAGTACGTAACATATAATAAGACACAAAACACTATTTCTTATTCAGTTTGTACTCACAACATTCGCTATAGAAACTAATCAGGTATCATCTACAGGATTGCTCCAAAATATAATAGATGAAAAGGAAAAATTTCAGTTACATGTAACACCTTCATCCTCAGTGGCGGACATCGATGTTTCGGAATGAGACACTTGCCTTATTACCTCTTCAGCACCAATCTGAATAATATTACAAAATAAAGCACTGAATGCATAAGGGCTTTTATTTATTTATTTATTCAACGGCAAAGCCAATTCACAAAAACATATTTAACAAAGTGTGAGGAACTGCAAAGTATTTTTGAATGCTCATGTCTGATGTCTACATTACAATTTACAATTTTACAGAACATTTAGCAAAGTGTGAAATGCAAAATATTAATAAATCTTTATTTCTAGTGACTGCATTAGTGATACATTTAACAGATCTAAGTTATTATGATACTGATTTCCCAGCTTCAAAATACGAGGCATCGGACTGTTCAAAACATAATTGATATGGAAAAAATGTATATGAAAAATGTCAGGACTTCTCGTATCTTTTTGCTCAATATGAAAAGTTATTAGTTGAAGTAGTTCTGGGCAGTTCATCTAACTATTTATTAATTTGGAGAGAAAACTCAAGTAGGCCGTGGTTGATTCTATCAAAGGCTTTGGAAAAGTCAGTACAGACTGACTCAATTTGTAGCCTCTCTCAAGATTTTCAGTTAGGTAGTTTGTGTAAAGAGCAAGGTTGGTTCAAGTTCCAGTTTGTGTCTGAAAGTTACATGTTTGCATGCTCTAAAGTTGTCCATTTTGAATCACGACCGTATATTACGAATGAGTAAATCTAATCAACCTGAATCACACGTAAGTATTTTTTCTTCCGTGTAATTCAATGTTTATATGGGAGTAGTAGTTTCAAAAGGTCTTTTTTTCCAGTTTGTGTCCGAAAGTCACTTTTTTGCACGATCTGAAGATGTTGATGTCGAAATCAATTGTTTTCTTCCTGTCTTTGTAATATTCCCACATTTTTTGTATATAAAGATGAAGAAACAGAAATTTATGGAACGCCGTTTTATTTTTTATTGTCACAAATATTCATTCCTTAATTTATTCACCTAACAATTTATTTGTTTGAATTTAATTGATTCGTGCATTTGTTCGACACATTAAAAACGATTGTTCGCAAATTCTGTTCTATGTTAAATGACACTTGATTTAAAATGTTACATGAATAATATTGTTATTTGAATAAAAAAGACCAATGAAATAACTTGAAGCTTTTATTGATTCCGAAGAAAAATATTGTTTCAGAGTATTGGAAAATGGAACGCTAATTTACTATATATTATGTTGAAAACTAACCTATATACATTTAGTTCAACTCAGCAATGAACAAACATTTTTGTTCAACAATCAATGGAATGTATTATTCGTTTCAATTCCGCATATAATTTTGACCTTTGAATAAAATGTTAGTTATTTATATGACTGTTGAATTATAATGAAACTTTAAATTCACTTTCTGAAAGTAAGTTTGGGAATAAACTTTCAATGAATATATTTGAATGACTCAAAGATTTCCCATGAAACATTGTTAGTAATAAAAATAGACTTTCGTTTGTCTGAAAATATAGAAAATTAATTTTCCATACTAAATATTTTTCTATGAATAGGTAATAAAGATTGTTATATTTCAATTTTATTGAAATTGTTGAATATTTCCAATATTCACTTTAATGCATTCAATTTAAAATTTGGTTATAACTTTTGTGCAAAACATTCTCAAGCAAGTATCATTTTATTTCATAAATTTTTTAAAAAGCTAATTCCTGACAAATAATTACATTTTTTGATGATTTAAAAAGTTTGTTGTATTTGAAAGATACATTTAAAAAAGATTGTTGATAATTTTAATTCGGCGCTGGTATCGAACGGATTTATCAAGAACTTCAAGTGTTACATATGGCAACATACTAGTTCATTTATAGTACGACAAAACGTCGTTCAACCGTGGCACCGAATAAAAATTATCAACAATCAATTTAATTTATGTATCACTAAAATTCAAGAAACAAAATAATTCAGCTCATTTCAAAGCAAAACGCCGTGCCACGCCATTTTACTTTTTATTATTATTCCTTTGGAAAGAATTGAATTAATTTGTTTGTTGCATTTCAGAGATACATGAATTAAATTGATTGTTGATAATTTTCATTCGGCGCTGCAGTCGGACGGAATATTGTTTTACTATCACTAGACATGTTGCCAGATTTAAAAATTCAGCTTCTGCAAGAATCTGCTCGACGCTAGCGCCGAATTAAAATTATCAACAATCGTTTCAATTCATGTAACTATAATTATCCACAAACAATTTTATTCATATTTCACAGAAATTGTAGTGAAATATTCGATAGTTACAAAAAAAGTATATATGACAAACATTTACCATGTAACACTATAAATCAAGTGTCATTTAAAATATAACAAATTTTATGAACAATAGTTTTTAATGTGTCGAACAAATGCACGAATCAATAAAATTCAAACAGATAAATTGTTAGTTGCATAAATTGAGGAATGAATATTTGTGACATTGAAAGTAAAACGGCGTTCCATAACATACTTAGACAGGAGAAAAGAAGCCCAAGAAAACTTATTTGCACACAGGAGTTTCTCAACTTCACAATCAGAGTCGGGAACACAAGGATAAGCCAATGCATGAGGTCTTTTTCAATAACATTGGAGACTTTGGCTTATCAAAGCGCCTGACTTTCGCTTTTCTTAGGAGAGTGTCTTAGGACGGTGTCTTCAACACCGCAGTAGCGTGATGGGTATAGAGGTTCCTGACGCAAGGTTCAGGACCTAAGGCGCCCGAGATCCTAAT
The DNA here is from genome assembly GCA_015342085.1 of Leptinotarsa defecta. Classification (NCBI taxonomy): domain Eukaryota; kingdom Metazoa; phylum Arthropoda; class Insecta; order Coleoptera; family Chrysomelidae; genus Leptinotarsa; species Leptinotarsa defecta. The sequence goes on along the minus strand of WOGO01003620.1, from coordinate 3,511 downwards.
GCACTTGTTATATTACCGTCTACGGTACTCTTATGGTATTGACGAGACACCGGTGTTGCCCTACGCTCCGGGGGATATTGAATCCGTTGTGGGAAACGAGAAGTGCCGAATTGATTCGAAATATTCGTTCCCCACCCTCAGGCTCATACAAGCTAATAAGCCTGATGTAGTCCTTCTTGACCACCAGAGCAAGGCGATATTCGTCGTGGGGTTTTTAGCTTCTGGCAAGACGAATATCGTCCGAAAAGAGGAGAAAAAACGATTTAAATGTCGAGATTTTCTCTTCGAACCCCGCAAACTCTAACCAGACCACTCTATCAAGATGGTTGTTCTGATTATTGGAGTACTTGGTGGCAGGATGCCCTCTCTACTCTCGAATTGTAAAATCATACCGACCTGTCGCACTTAGGCAGGAATCTTAGCCGGGCAGATGCAGAAGGCTGTCATTCTTGGCTCACTGCACTCGCTCAGGGCGCATGATTCTCGGACCCAATGATCACTTACCCCACGGTGAGGGGAATGGTCGTTGGTTGATAATGCTGGCGCGCCTTCCCGAATGTATCAGGGCTTTGAGAGATAGGGCGTGACCAGCGCAAACTACGGGTAAAAAAAATTTAAATGATAATAATAATACTGATGAATCGACTTTATTCAACTAATGAGTAGAGAAATAGACACAAGTGATAAAAGTTAATTACATGAACAGGCGGAATATCAGCGTAAGATTTTCAAATCAACCTTAGAAAAATATGCACTGAAACAAACAATTATATTAAAAAGAAGTATAAAAAAGGAGATGAATCAACATACACAGTAATACAAGTCTAATTAAAATGAGAAATTATAAGAGCTTAGCAAAAATCGACGTACAGATCACTAATTACTAGGATTCAAGAAGAAGTTTCAAGCGTTTTTTAAATGTCATTATCGTGTTGAGTCTGAAATCACTGGGCCGAGCTGTGTTTGGGAATGACCAAGGCAAAGCCATTTCTATTATAATAGTTTTTAGTCTGGGAGAAGCTAACAAGTCTGTTATATGAATAATCAGGTTGTTTTGTTGAGAGTAATTTATTTATGTTGGTAAGGATATGTAGAGTGTGTAGTTTTTTAAACCTCAACCATACGGAGTCATCAAACCTACTATTGATGTGATCAAATTTACGTATACCGAAGGAAAATTTCAAAACAGAGAGTTTTGAATTATTTGGAAGCGAAGAGAGTCGTGTAGAGTGAGTGCAGGTCAAAACATGCAATCGCAGTTATTCTCAGGAACAATTGAGTACAGAATCATAACAATAGTCTTTCAACAACTATTACAAATTTTAAACGAGTTTTACAAATTATTGAACAGTTTACCAAATTATTTACTGAATTATTTCTCACTTAATCAACTTTTTATAGGATGCTGTTATGATTTCGTACAGGTATTGCAGCTCCCCATCAATCCTCTCTCATAAACCACTCAACTACATCATATAATTACTGATCCGTATACTCCAACAGCATTCATTGAATTCCACTGATATGAACCACAAAGTGGTATTAACAGCTTTCGTATGCTTTATAGGCGATCAAGCCTAATGAATAGATTAGAATAATACTGCTTGGGAGCAGGAAATCGAATAAGATGACATTTGATGGGATTTTAATGCCCATTCGTTTAATAGCTTCGGCTGATTGAAACTGGAATGGCTTCATTTTGTGTGGACGCAAATCATTCAAAGGGACAGTGCGGTGATTGGTATAAGCTCAACAAGGAAGAGCTAGACACTGTAACTTACGAATTGAGTGTAATAGTCTTTTGGTCAATCACAATAAATTTGTTGTATTTGAATACTGGCTGAAGGTATACGCTGTCTGTTGAGAGAGCAGATAGTTGTTGGTTCACGAATGGATCAAAAAATATCTTCCAGTTCTCGTGCAGGTGTTTTCAGTCGCAGACACAGGACAGAGAAAGCAACTTGCCTAGAAACCTATGCGACAATATTTCAAGCGAAAATTTACGCAATTGAATTGTGTGTGGAGAGACAGTCAAGCGGCGTTGAAAACTCTTGTCTCCTACCGAGCAACATCTAAATTGATAGCAAATTGTCAAAAACGACTTTCCTCGATAGGAAGACGTAACAGATTGTCTCTGGTCTGGATTCCTGACCATAGTGGCCTGGAAGGCAATGAGGCTGCTGACTTCCTTGCAAAGAAAGGTGCTGCAGGCAGCTTCATCGGACCTGAACCTGTCATTGGCATCGCTTTAGGCTTTGCCAAACAAATATTGAACATCTGGATGAAAAGAAGATGTTTGGACTTCTGACAGGATCTTCCAGGATTGGCTCACTCCAAGGCATTTATACATCCTTCGAAGCTTGATACTAAACAGTTGTTGGACTACACTAGGGATGAACTACGATGTTCAAAAGGCCTTCTTACAGGTCACTGTCATCTGAATCATCATATGCGGACTTTCTAAAGACAGTGTGGGCCTCTGTTTGGGAAATGATGAAACAGCAGAGCACATACTTTGTGTCTGCCCCGCTGGGGCAGAGCTATCACCATCTGACCTGAAAAACCACTCACCATACAAACCAATTGGCTTCGTTAAGAAGCTAGCTTGTGGAGGGTCGAACAGACTCACTCACTTTGAACCTAACCCAACCTAAACTAACCTCAATCGTCGCCGAGAAATAAATCTGGTGAATACGGTGGCTGGGGTATGATTACCGTATGGTTTTTGGCCAGGAAATTGTAAACCAGCAAATTATTGAACAGTTCATCAAAGTTTCTAATTCAATTGTAGAAGTTAAAAGATATCTATAGTTTTTCCACAAAACCGGTCGTAATGATCGTATTGTACCTCGCAAACAACGCATAACTTCAAGATGATACTCCTTATTAACCGTACGATTATGTGGCAAGGACTCTTGATGCACTATGCCACAGTTATCGAAGAAATCAGTGAGCAAAACCTTGACATATGCTCGAACTTGGCGTGCTTTTTCTGATCTTGGTCTTTGGCCTTCCATTGAAAAGAACCCAGGAGAGCCAAGAGAGTCATAACCATATACCCATCAGTTGTAAATTATGATCCTTTTGAGCAAATCTAGATACTCATGCGATGATTTTTTTTGGTCAAAATCCAACAGTTTTGAAACGAACTTCGCTGCCATTTCATGAGGCAGCATTTTTGGTTCCTAGTTTTTTTGTTCAATTGAAAACTAATTCAGCCGTCTTTCATTGCCCCAGTTATATTATGTTTTCTCCTGGTTTCTTCATATTTTGGACATTCTACAAGTATATGTTGTACCGTTAGTCCTGTTTGGCATGTAGTACATAGAGGTTGTTGTTCTCCTATGAGCAAGTAAAGGTGTGTTATTTTTGTATTCGCAGACGCGTGAGAACAACTTAAGTGGTGGTGAGATTCGCTTATTCACACTTCGTTTTGAGCACTTCGATTTCGCATCAGTTTCATTCCAAAGAGTCTGCCAGTCAGATACTTCTTTGATTTTATTAAAATTCT